>PVIH01005798.1:0-119190 GCA_004025045.1 Sigmodon hispidus
TGGTAGATAGATATTCTTTCAGTCTGACTTTGTCCTGAAATACCTTGTTTACTCCATCTATGGTGATTGATAATTTTGCAGGGTATAGTATTCTAGTTTGGCATCCATGCTGTTTTAGCGTCTGTATAACTTCTGACCAAGCCCTTCTAGCTTTCATCGTTTCCATTGAATAGTCAGGCATTATTCTGATGGGTCTGCCCTTATATGTGAGTTGGCCCTCTTCTTTTGCAGCTCTTAAAATTTTTTCTTTGTTCTGTATGTTTTGTGGCTTGATTATGATGTGGCACGCTGACTTTTTTTGGGGATCATATCTATTTGGTGTTTTGTAAGCTTCTTGTATCTTTATAGGCATTTCCTTCTTCACGTTAGGGAAGTTTTCTTCTATGATTTTATTGAAAACATCTGTGCCTTTGAGCTGGTATTCTTCTCCTTCTTCTATTCCTATTATTCTCAAATTAGGTCTTGTCATGGTCCCAGATTTCCTGAACATTTTGAGTTATGGCATTTTTAGTTTTACTATTTTCTTTGACTGATATATCTATTTGAGTTACTGAGTCTTCCACTTCAGAGATTCTATCTTCCATCTCTTACACTCTGTTTATTATGCTGGTATCTGTGGTTCCAGCTTTTTTCTTCAGGTTTTCTATTTCCATCTTTGCCTCATTTTGTGCCTTTTTTATTGCTTCTATTTCTGCTTTTATTTCAGCTTTTAGTTCCTGGCATGTTTCTTTCATAGATTTGTTCATCTCTTCCAATTTTTTGTTTGTATTTTCTTCTATTTCTTTAAGGTTTTTTTTTTCATATCTTCTTTTAGAGCTTCGATGATCATCAAAAAGTAATTTTTGGTGTTGCTTGCTTCTGTTTCCTCTTCATTGCTCAGTTCAGGTCTTGTATTTGTAAGATCGCCACTCTCTTCTGGAGTTACCATGTTGTCCTTTTTATTATTATGTAATTTTTTGCACTGTCGTTTGCCCATGGCTTCAGTAGTTCATGATTAGATGGCTCCTGGTCAGTTGTGGCACTCGGGTTTGTGTGATTCCTGTCCCCTCTCTGGTCAGGGTCTGAGTCTGTCCTTCAGAGACCCCTGCAGATGTTGGCTCACTCAGTTCAAGGTGGTGGTGGGTAGCCGTGTAACTTCCTTCAGCAGGAGCTGCGGGTATGATGACCTGCAGAGTTTATCTGCCCCTGCTCCAGAGTGTGCTGGGACTCTGCAGACAGCACTTGGTCCCAGGAGCAGAACCGGAATCTATGGGAGATGAACTCTCCCTCCCAGGCTGGGATATAGGCGCTTGGGCCTGGTGACCCCTCCTCACCTCTGGGTGGGATCTGAATCTGTCCTCCAGAGACCCCTGCAGATGTTGGCTCACTCAGATCGAGGTGGCGGTGGGTGGCCGTGCAACTTCCCTCAGAAGGAGCTGCGGGTATGATGACCTGCAGAGTGTATCTGCCCCTGCTCCAGAGTGCACTGGGACTCAGCAGACAGCCTATTTATTTTATTATAAGAAATATTCAGAAAGAGGAATCATTTTACTATATAATACACATTTGTTTTTATACTGGTCTGCCAACCCCTCTAGCACTAGGTAATGATAAAATGTGCTAAAGGCCTCAGAGTTTTATAAAAAACATCATGTAAATTGCAAGGGTTTAAAAAAAAAATCTGAATCACTTGTAATAAGCCAAAGAAATTGTAACAATGTCTCACCTTTCCCTTCTATAACCAAACTTTAACATCAGCAGGTAGTAATCCTAAAGATATTCATTAAAAATAAAATTTGGCAATTACATGTGTTTCATTTTGCCAATTTGGAAAAATAATATATATATATATATATATATATATCATACAATGGATTAATTTTTAGGATTTCAATGGGCAACTGTGTTGGATTCAGAAAAGGCTGATTCTATAATAACACATTTGCTATAAGTTATGACCATCATGGGAATACTTGTACTAATTAAGACTGACCATGCTCCAGTATATGTCTCTAGTAAAATGAAACAATATTTTACTTATTATAATATAAAGCATATTACATGTATACCACAAAATCCTACAAGACAAGCAGTCATAAACAGATCAAATTAAATTATAAAGGATATGCTAAATAAACAAAAAGGAATAACAAATCCTCCTAAAAAAGATAATAGAATCCTTTATTAACTTTGAATTTTCTTAATGCTAAAAGAAAAAAAGAACAGCTGCTGAAAGGCATTGGACTATATTTTAAAATGCCACAACTAAGTCAGTCTGTTGTTTTAAAGATATGCTGACTTTAAAATGGAAGCCAGTATATGTTCTATGTTGGGTATTGGTTTGCTTTTGTTTCCACAGGAGAAGAAAAGCTATGAATAACATAAAAATTAATACAGATACAATTTAAACCAGAGAAACATCATAAGAAAGAGAAATTATGGCTCATCCACCCATGTGACAATCCTTAGGTTATAAGAAAAAATTAAGGGTTGTGGCAGGATTTTGTTTTAGTGTTTATACAAAATTATAAATACCCACATTCAAGAAATCAGAAGACCTTGGACAACTAGATGTGTAAAGAAGAAGCGAAGACTAACCATAAAAAATTACCATCAAAGGAATATTGGATCCATTGGTACCAATATATCTTACAGGGGAAAATCTCACCTTTTAACATCTATATCACTTTACTTATAAAAAAAATTTGAAGTCCCAGTTTAATTAAAAATAAAAGCTGGCTCTAGAGTTGGAGCGTGTCTCTCTCCTTTTCTAAACATAAACATACTTGTTAAAGGACAATCTACAATTTTTGTATCATATCAGAAGTACCACCTGATATGGCACAGAAGAGTTAAAATAAAGGGCTATTTTATTGCTACTAATCCTATACACTATAATTTTTTATGTCAAGATTTATAAGTTGTATGTATGTATACATTTTAAACTTTTTGTCATGATATTGATGCTCATATTGAGTATGAATTAAATGTAGAAAAGGTGGCCTTACCTAGCTTCTTATAGATTGTATTGGGTTAAAGTCTCATCAGTTTTCTGCAGTCAATCATAACAATGCCTTATTTTTACCTTTGAAGTGTTCAAAAGAAGATGGGGTCCCACAATACTGATTTTACATGGACTATGACAAAGCCACTAGGCTGAAAACACCATGGAAATATAGGATTTGGACTGCATATTGCTCAGGACAATTTTGAGTTAGGCAGCTGAGATGGACTAGGTTTACAGACTACTCTAACCAGGGCTTGAGATTAAGCTCTGAATTTTCCTGTTGGGCAGAGATTGGGCAACAAATTATACAGCTACTTATTTCAGGACTTGACAATATAAAGAAAAATTCAGAATCCCTTAAAATGCCATCACCCTCGGATTGCAAAGAGTAAATTTAAGAAAATGATGCCTACATTCCCAAGAGGTAGAGAGGGTGTTTTTTTTGTCTTTCAATGAGTTATGAATGTTTGTCATTGTTTAGGGTAATTAGTTACAAATTGCTATTGATTGTGGCTAAAAAAAAGGTGAACAAGGGAGATTAGATTCAGGGTTCTTGTTTAAAAAATAGAAAAAAAGAAAAAAAGGGATACAGATATAGTAGAACATATGGTAGATTACTGAATCTACTTTTAAAACTCAATTATTAGTTTTAAATTTTTATATTAAATTGAATTTTTGTGTATAGTATATGAATTGTGTATATTAATACAAAGTTGAGATTTTTTTTTACTTTCCATATATCTTTATGCTTCTTCAAGACATTGTATCTATACTTCTCTTCTAACAATGCAATACAAATTGCTAGTCCTTGAATGTTATTATTATTAACTAATTAGGACATAAAAATGGAAGTTATTAGTTAGATATTACAATCAAATTTATAGTCTTATTAGGTAAAAGTTAAGTTCAAATAGATATATTTTGCATGAACAGATCTTTTTCAAATACTTCAGAGATCTACAGAATATGGCATTTAATATATTTTATAACAAGTTTTTATTTTTATGATAGTCAGACATCTGCTCCTAGAATCACCAATCTACCAGAAGATGATGGGAACTGAAGAAATTCCTTTTGGATTTGACCTTCTTTGTGGCAAAAGGGAGCCACTGGCCAAGACAGTGTCCTTGCCTCAACTGTTGAAAGTATGATCACCAAAATGATCAAGCAGGACACATAGCCCATTCCCTCCAAAGGAACACTTGATCCAGTCTTGACATTGGGATGAGGAAAGCAGATCTGCCTGGAGTGGATGCTCTACTAGGTCACCTTGGGACCTTGGGACCTCCTGCCCTTGCTGGGGAGGAGATAAAGTGATGGGGAGAAGAGTGAATGGCTGGGAGGGGCAAGAGTGGGAAGAGAGTTTGAACAAGGGAATACATGGTTAAAAAATGAGACTTTATAGATAATAAAAAGGAAAAAGAAAAAAAACAAGCAAGAAATAGAACTGCTTAAACTTGCCAGATCAAAGTAGGAAGGTGTTATTAATTTATGGATGCTTCAATGACAAAGTGAAACTTTGGGTGACTGTCCAGGCAGCCAGTTGTTTTATTTTTCACATTGTTTGGAAGTTGCTTGCTTGTCAGTCCTGTGTGCTTATTAATATTATTTCCTTCTTTGGTCACTGAGGGAGTGGAAAATTAAATAGTTATAGTTTTCTAGTGACAGTTCAAGAAAAGAAATTCACTTACAGATTAAAATTTATAAGTTGGAAAGACATCAAAAGATAGTTTTCAATTAGTAATACAAGTTAGATAAAAAGTGAATTAGTTACAATTTCTTGGAAACTCCAAAGTAGAATAAATAATAAAATATTTTCTTTGAAATTTTCAATTGTTATTGGACTGGACATTACCGATATAATTTTTGCTTCTGTATATTGTATACAATTATTTTACCAGTATTTATATAGTGTTACTTATGTTAGTTGTAATCTTTTCTATTTTTGATATAAAAGGTGATATGTGCTGATATATTATATAATTAATAAAATCAGCCTGGAATATTAGAGAACAGAATCACCCACATTCAAGACATGTAATTCATAGTGGTGACCCATGCGTTTAATACTATCACTCAAGATACTGAGATCTTTCTGTGTTTATGTGAAGCCAAGGCCTAACAACCAAATAGTAGAAGCTCACACTTTTAATCCTAACTGTAGAATTATGATGCAGAGTTAAACAGAGAAGTGAAACAACTGAGTGGGATATTGAAGGCAGGAGGAGGAGAGATTCAGGCATTCTGTAGAAGTGACCAGCCAGGCTGAGAACTCTTGAAAATAGTACTTACCCTGTTGATCTTAGAAGATGGCTGGGTGAGAATTGACTGTGGTCTGTTTCTTCTCTCTGATATACCAGCTTTCCCCAATATCTGGCTCCAGGTTTCCACTATATACTAAATTTCTTGCACTACTCCTGAGCTTTTTTTTTTTTTTTTTTTTTTTTTTTTTTTTTTTGCGGTCAGTTAATTATCAAATTTATTAGTATTCAGATATCTCTTAATAAGCATTAGTGCTCTTCATCTACACACACACACACACACACACACATATATATATATATATATATATATTGTTTAGTGATTTTACATCATGCACCCCATCAACCTCAGTTATCAGTCCTCTCATCTCAGAATCATACCCACTCTTATGTTCTCCCCATTTACAAAAACGCCCATTCATGCTGCTCATTTACTTACTGGAGCATAACTAAACTCCCTGTGGCCAGACCTTTAAAGAAAACAAGTGGCACAGCTGAAGCTGAGAGGTGAGAGGTCAAGGGATGACCACTGGCATTCCTTTCTTTTAGGATTAGAAATTTTTTTAGTTTTCCTACAAAATATTTGAAAAATTTGTTCTTTTTGGTCCATATTTATTTTTTAGGCAATTTGTTCCTGATAAACTACTATTTAGGCTTCTTTAAGTGGAGTCTAAACCATGAGCCATGTGGAGGCTCTCAGGCCATGTCTGGGCAGCATATTCAGGGATACATTGTACTTACAACCCAGTAAGTCACACTCCGTGCATCTACCATCAGGAACTAAAACCTATGGACACAGGTAGCTTTTCAACACTTCTGCCTTTTTCTCAGAGAAGGTAAGTGCCGATTCTTCATTGTTAGGTACAAGCTGAGAACAGAATTTTCGGAGTGAAAGACATTGACATTTGACCATGAGCAATCGTTTATCTTTTCAGTTTGCATATAGAAATCACTGTGTTCCACACTACTCTTGTACAAAACTTAAGGGGCAGTAAATGGTGTTTATACCATAAATCCCCCTCTTGACTGGCTAGACTTGACTCATTTGAAATTGGAATATCTGATTTCGTGGAAGCTAACTATCACTATTTATACTGGCAAGTTCCTGGGGGAAGAGCTTCCACTTTTCTGGTACGGACTTAAATACAATTTCCAGTAGGGGGCAGTCTCTACAGATAACTTAGGAAGGAGCAAGAAGCCAAAAGAAACTGAGATGTCAGAGCCTGGCGGCTGCGATATCACATTCTTGTGTTATTTTGGCTGATATTAGATTTTAAGTATTAAAAGATGTAGTAATTATTAAAAAGATATTAAAATAGAACTGTTTGAAGACCATTTTTGTCTTTCAATTCATTTGATTTGTTTTTGGTTGGTAATTTCATGGATGTACCAAATAACTGATTTCCAGTAACTGATACCGTTTTGATCACTTAGATTAATACATGCATTAGTACTGTCCATTTCTTAACCAAAGTCATTGAACATCTTTTAAAAACATGCCATGCTACATATCAAGAAACAGTGACAGCATAACATCTCTTAGCAAAAGTAATCTTACTAAAATTTCTTACCTTTTGCTAGACATTATACATTATTTTCAGAGTTAGGGTTAAACTGTTTTTATTTGATCTCTGGGAAAAGGTAGACCAATATTAAAAAGTGGAAAACAATTTCTAATTTTTGCTGCTTTCTTCAAATATAAAAAGGAACTTGGGAAGCCATTTGGAATTATGTTGGTTCATCTGATAATATTTTATATTCTCTAAGCTTACACATGGAGTGACCAGTGAAATAGTTCAAGGACTGATTCAGGACTTACACAATTTGATGGGATAGTTTTCTTATGCATTTGTAATTTTGATTATTCTAGTTAGGGTCATGTGTGGTGTAGAACAAAGCAGCATTGTTCTCCTTCCACCTGAAGAATTTACATTTACATGTAACTTGAATGTCACTAATATAATACATGTGTTTGTTCATCTGCTTCAAGACGAATATAACAGCATGTCAGGCATAAAAAATGGCAAACTACTTCTTTGCACAGAAACTATAAATTTATTAAAACAATTACAACTGTCAGGATCATCTATTTTGCTGGTTACCTACACATAAAATTCAAAATTACCTATTTACTGCCATCTTTCAATTTTAATTGAATGTCTCAATTTGTAAAGAGTATCAGCTTGAATATGCATAATTCATAAAATAAATTCAGATTAAAATTATTTTAATGTTCATCTCTACATCTAAATATTAAAATGCATATGAACTGAAATTCTGTTTTATTCTAATAGTTTTTGGCACAGTTTCTGGCTTCTCTTTTAAGTAACTAAACAGAGGCATCCATATTCATTTTATCATGAAAGCTCACCATACAGTGACAAAGTTTGAACCTTAGCTTATTAGCAATTTCAAGGTATGAATTGAACCTCACAGACTCTCAAATCTGGAGAATCTCTCCACTTGCCTCTCTTCCAGCAAGCTTTCTGTTATTTAGGATTAATCTATATGTCTGATATAAAATTTCTGATTCAAGCCCCTCATTAAATTCTGACAATACTTTGCACATGGTTAGGAATTCTGCTTATTTCCTCTAAGACAAGTAGGAAATTGTCTGTCTTCTTGGGGAAGGTGTCAGCTGTCACCATACATATAGCCTGTGAGGAAGACTGTTTCATCAAGGAAGTTACTGTCTACAATAAGCTGCATACTTAGATCACTCCTGTTCCTTTTCTTTTCTTTCTTTCTTTTTCTTTGGTTCCCATGTGCATACTAAGCATCATGTATTCTCCATATTTTTATATCTACTTATTTTATATATGTGGTAAAAAGTATTTTTTAAATAAATAAAATATTCTAGCTACACTCAATGTATGTATATATACTTAGCCCCAGTCAGAAAATATTTACTCTTTCAATATTTGTTCAATTTATTGAACTCTTGGTAGGTTCAGTCACCCAACATTTGTTGTTTTGAGCTTCCAGGGTGATCTAACTAGGGATGGTTTCATCTGTTCTTTTAGTTAGAAGACAGTGATTTCCTTCTCAGTATTCCAATTCTGTATATCAATCAACCATGTACAGAGTCCAGCCAACCAACCCCCCCCCCAAAAAAAAAAAAACTTTGTTCAAGACTGCTATTTAGATGGATGGTGATCATTGTAAAGCTGGTCCCAGCATCACATCTCTATCTCTCTATATTTGGTAACAAGCTAAGGGAGATTTTTAGCAAGGTAAATATGAACTCACAGTAGCTTTGTAGACTCTTTGCTTTGAGGTGTAATTTCACAGGAAAGCGTTTGTTCATTAATTTACATGTAAGCATCATAAGTGAGCTCACACTGTGGTAAATAGTGTTTTATCATTACATTTGGTGTTTATAATGCATAAAAAGCTTGGGAATAATAAAATTCTCTATGACTCCATATCAAAAAAATTAAGTAGCAAATTTGGAAATTTGTAAAAATGTTAAGTAATAAATATAGTGTGCGAAAGATGCTTTTGTTTTGTTTCTTATACTATAGATTCAATTTCCTTTGAAGTTTTACTAATTAGAGGAAACACTGACCCTTGTATTCCAAAGAGTTTAGCTGCAGAAACTCTGTCCTTTGGAAGAAGCAACATAAAATCTGATATGTTTTAGCTGAACAAAAGAACCTCATCATCGAATCTGAAATTGATGAAAGTTTAGTAAAGCATGTCATGGAAATAAATAGTTTTACAAGCTTCAATATGTCTTTTCAAAGGCAAGCCATAAAATAGGTTACAACATAAATTTAGTTTATATGAGAAGACACTACTACTATTTTATTCTTAACATAAACTCATTATTGAATTTTTGGGAATTTTATATCATGCCCCCAAATTCACTCATCTTCCAGTTTCCCTATATTTACCCCCATACCTGCAATATCCCCCAAAATAAAATATTAAAAATTAAAAAGACCAAAGCAAACAAAAAGAACACAAAAAAACCTGTATTTCTCTTTTGTCTTTCCTTCTGTTCCAACACTTCTTTGTCCTGGTGGCATTGAGAGCTAAGGTATACCTTTCTGTCTAAACAGCTTTACTTGGAAATGTTCTTTGCAATGAGTCATTGGTCTGGTTGAAGGTCTCTGTTTACTGCTACATCATCATCAGTGGATCCTCAATGAAAATCTTCTCAGATATCCATGATGTAGGATCATGGATATTCTGTAGGTATTATTTCACAGGGCTAGTCCCATTATGAACTTGAGCATATCCTAGATGGGTAGATGTTAGTATGGGCCATTTGAAGACTGTGAATTATAGGGTGATAGCTGAGCTGGTCAGTCAGGGCTATTCAGAGGCACCCCTTTCAGGTGATGGGTAGAGTAAGCTCTTCAGCCCATGCCCTGAGGCCAGTTTTCCTATGCCTGATGTGAGGCCATATCTCCTGAGGGATGGGAGATAGTTTGGTAGTCCATGAAGGTGTAGGCCAGCTCTCTTGATAGTATCCAGTAAGGACAAGACAGTGAGGGCAGGTGTGTCTGGCTTAATATAATCTCGAAGCTACTTTTTATTTTATTTATTTATTAAAAAGATTTTTTTTCATGTATACCCTTCCTTTCCTCCTCCAATTCCCTCCCATTCCTCCTTCAGCTTCCCCCATTTCCATCTCCCATCCATTCCCCAAGGAGTCCCAAGATGGGTCAGTTCAGTCTGATATATCCATTTGTGGTAGGTCTGATTCCCGCATCCCAGTATTAAGCCTGAGTTAGGTGTTCCTCAGTGGAGAATGGGCTCCAAGATGAAATTCAGGAACAGGAATATACTCTGATCCTACCGCACGAGGCTCTACAAACTGCCCATGCCATTCAGCAGTTGTCTATCTTTGGAGAATTTAGTTCCTTTCTCTGCAGGTTCCTCAGTAGTTGTTTCTGATACAGTGAGCTCCTAATAGCTCCTGTTAGCCAACTCTGTGGGTCGCCCCCTCATGATCCAGATCATGTTGCTCATATACTCTCTCCTCTCTCTCTCTTCAGCAGGAATCAGAGCTTGACCTGGTACTTAGGTATGGATCTTAGTAGAAGCTATTTTTATAAAACCCCTCCAAATTAGATATGCAAATAAATGTATTCAATTTAATTCATGGTTCTCTGTCAAGACAGTATTTACCTTTCTTTGCATTTTATGTTGTTTTCCTATTGTAGACTGTTCAGCCTACCTGTTTAAAGAGATTTTTCTCAAGAATTTTTAGATTTATACTTCAATGATAGTATTATGTCATCATTCATCTTTACCTGTCACAATCTTCTAGTTACCAAGTGACTGTCCTTATTTGGAGGGATTCCTATTATCTGTCTCTCCATCTTATTTCCGGCCATCACCTGGGTTGATTGCATTAATCACTCCACTTTGTGATTCTTTATTTCCATACAGATCACCAGTTGGCATCTCATTCCCAAAATCTCTACTCTTAGGATGGCTATTGTCTAGAACACCAAACCACTGCCTAATTGCTACTATTCCCTCTACCCACCCAAATTAAAGTAATTATTCTCACTCTCTCAAAAACAATCAAATTAAAACAGACCAAACAAATGTCAAAACACACAAAAAAATAACATCTCATCAGTCTTGATGTTGGGGTGAGGAAAGTAGATCTACGAAGAGTGGATGCTGAACTAAACCATATTGGGACCTTGGGACCTCTTGCCCTTGCTGGGGAGGAGATAAAGAAATCTGGAGAAGAGAGAGTGACTGGAAGAGGTGGGAGGGGGAAGGAAGCTTGAACAAGAATATACACAGATAAAAAATTTGACTTTATTCATAATAAAAATATATAGAAATATAAAAAATAAATAAAAGTAAAACCATCAAGACACAAAATATACAAGCAAAACAATGATTACACAAAAGAGATTCTGTCTTGTGTTGACATTCTTCCTGGGCATGGGGCCTGCACTGCCATGTTAGATATCCTGTGACATGGAACTGAAGAAAACAGATTTCCCTTTCTCAAAGGGTAATCAGTTGCAAATAGCTTCTTGGTTGGGAATAGAAATTTTTGTCCACTTCCCTTTCTTAGTGTTTGGATTTTGTCACATTTGAAAAGATACAGACCTTGTGCTTCATGCCACAATCTTAGTGAATTTACCTATTACAATCTTCTTTCAACTTCTTTTTTCTTTTCTTTTTTTTTTTTCAAAGATCAGTGAGCCCTCCTGGGAGAAGCTTGAAGAAGAAATCTTTCTTTGAGCCTAGTGATCCAAAGTTGTTCACTCTCTGCACATTGTTCAATTGTAGATTTCTCTATTAATTAATATTTTCTATCAGCAAGAGCTTCCATGATGAAGGTTGAATGATTCTCTGATCTATAGGTATAGCAATATGTCACTAGAAACAATTTTACTACAATGATCTTTTAACAGAATAACAGTATTAGGATTTCTCCAGGGTTTGCATATTATCTATTTTCAAGTTCTTGGTCACATCAGCAGTGTCAAATATGGGTTATATGTCATGAAGAGGGTCTTAAATCAAATTTGAAAGATGGTTAGTTACTCAAATGACATTGCTGTGCTTCTATTACATCAGTATAACATATGGGTAGGTCTCTCTTGTCGATTGTAGAGTTTGAGCTAGGTGATATTATTGGTGGTTGCTTTTCTTTTCTAGCACCATGAAAACCAGTCACTAGGGATGAAATTTCTAGTTGGGTATCACCTTAATTTATGAAGCTATTATTTAAAAAATTCCCACTAGTCTTGACACATCAAAGAGAATTGTTTTTATAGTTCTTTCAATGTTATTTTGCCATGAGGTTCTTGGCACCCAGCACTCTTTAAAACATGATCAAACAAGATATCATAGAAAAAAATTATTTTCTGGAGTGTAGGATATAAAATTTTAGAAAAAAGAGAGTTTGGTTTCCCAATTGTGGTTTCAGAATAGAGAACAATCAAAATCAAGATCCCACAATGAATGCAACAGACTGTCTCATCTAATGTTAAATGTTGCTTTCCTCAGTGTTTATTCATACCCTTCTTCCTATTCGCAGCTCCCAGAAACAATAAGAATTTTGATAATCTTTATATTTTCTTTCAAATAAGATGTCTTACATGATTTCTTATTTATAAATTGCTAAATGTTGTCAAGAATATTGTTTTATTTATTTTCTTAATGTCAACCCAGAAAAGGATATGATTATTATTTTATTTGATGAATAAATATCTCAGTGCTTAGAGAAAATGAATGAGGTTTCAGAACTATAACCTGAACTTGATAGCCATATGTTGTACTAAATATTTATAATATAAATTAATATTTTGTTACATAACCATCTTAAAATTTAATATATACTCTAAACATTTAATGTTATAGCAAAACATTACAGATTTTGTTTTTAGCTAAAGCAGTTAAGAAAACTTTAGGACGGTGGAGGGCTTGCCTCACATATTACAAGCCGTGGTTTGGTCACCAAAAACACTGAATGAATAAGCAAATATATATTACAATGTGTATGCCATTTATCATTTTAATTATTTAAATATAAAATTCATTAACATTATGTACACCCACATTGCTACTATACACATTGGAAATGTCATTGTCATCCTTTCATGTGCAGAGAACACTATAATATTTCTATTCATGAGTATAACTATTCTATGTATCTTACAGAATTGAGAACATATATTTGTCTTTCAGTGTTTGGCTTACTTAGTTTCATATACTATTTTTGAAGTTCACCCATGGTATAAAATGCATTAGGACTTAATTTCTTCTGAATGTCCAATAATACTATATTCTACACATATGCTATGTGTTTCATTTTGTCAATGTTTGGCTGTTGTGAATGAAGGTACTATAAATTTTGCGTAAAATTAGTGAGATTCTACTTTTAAGACTTTAAGTTTTGTATTGATATAATTGGAATTGCTGTATCTCACAGTAATTCCTTGTTTCCTTTGAGGAACTCTCATACAGTTTCCCACTGTATTATGCATACTGTACAATGGCTTTATTTTATGGCTAAAGATGTGTGCTGTTTCAGCCATTATGCCTACTGCTTGCTAAAGTGCTTTTCCACCAGGATGAACTCATCCATCTAGGACTGTAAACTGAAATAAACATTTTCTTCTAAAATAAAATTAAAAACAGATTCTTTTTTCTTTTATTAAAATAGATTTTTTAAATATATGTTTTCTTGAGTGCCATATTTCTCAACTTTATTCCTTCTTGTTCCCCATTTGTATGTACTTTATTGTTGTCTCTCATTACAAAACAATCAGGATTCTAATGGCTACTAATACAATCAAATAAGTTTAAACAAAAACGAACACATTGGAATAAGACAAAATTAGCAAACGGAAAAGATCTCAAGAAAAAGCACAAGAAACACACACACACACAGGGTGTATACATGATGAAGGGTGAAGAAAAAATAAAAAAGCACTTAAAGAAACATAAAATATTAAAATAAAAAAAATTATCTTTTACTTTAAAATGTAAATCGTTTTACAAATTAAACAAAAACTTTATATAAAAGTAGCTTTATCATATTCTAACTTATTCAGGCTGAACGTGAACAATGTAGGTCAACTAGGTCAGAAACCTGCTTTCCTCCTGTCTTAGCCTTTGAAGTATGAGGATTATAGGCCTGTACTACTCACCTGGCTATCTACTTCTTAGTTAAAATTTTAGTAAAAAAAAAAATCAGAAAATAGTTTTTTATATTCTAGAAATTTTACACTAGAATTAGAAAATAGGAGTTCTATGTCTCTCAACACTTCCATTAACTCTTTTGGACCAGAAAATTACACCAGCAAGAAACAGTGAAAAGTGTGAATCAGACCTTTCCTGAGAAGTTGCTTTGTGCAGTGGATAGTAGCTAACTGGGAAACTCATAAATGATCAATGTACAGAGGATACATAATTCTCGGAGTCCTCAGAGAGAAAGGTCTGTACTGCTTCCCATGTCTCAGGGACCACGGTGGGAAAATGGGATGAAGGATTTAAAGGGCCAAAGGACAGGAAGGACCAGAGCAGAGCTTTGTGTTTTGGACATGAAAGGAATCTGACACTCATGAATCTGCAGCACCTTTAACTGTCTACACAAGACCTGTGTAAAATCTAATAAGTCAATGTTCTAGAATGGAGTGGGAGGTGGTTTCTGAGTCCTTACCATTAACTAGGAAGATATAGACTGTCTATGGCTTTTGGAGGAGAGGTAGTCAGATAACACTCAAAAGTGGGTGGCCCCACCAGATATTGTGTGGAACACACTGACAGAGTAGAAATGTTACCAGATTAGTTAAAACATGGAATTAGGGGGAATGTATCAAAGTAGAACTTAATCTGGGAAACATTGAGGTAATTTTTATCCAAATAATTGTGTGTAAAATTTTTATAAAAAATATTTTTAAGATACTTTTTAAGAAACATAAAAGAACTATTTTGTTAAATTAGATATGAGAGTATACAATCTAAAATAATCACAAGACAGACAATTACTTATATAACTCTCACTATGGTATTTTGAGAAAAGGCATCAAATTGTATTTCCAAAGTCAATATTTTCTTTTTGTTTTTCTTTTATCATTTTTTTCTTTTGCTTCTGTTTTCTTGTGTCCCCTTTCTTCTCCTGTGCAGTAAATATAGGTTTTTCAGTTTCCTTGGATACAGCAAACATGCACCGGGGCACTTTTGTCTGTACTTGAATGTAGTTCATGGTCAGAGACTTACACTGGATCTTTTTCTCCATTTATCTTCTCTTTGATTACTGAGGCAGGGACTCAGACTGAATCCAGTGTTCAAGGATTCCATTAGTCTATCTAAATAGCTTTCTTCAGGGTTCCTGCTTCTGAAATTACAGGCAGGTAGCCACATCCTCCTGGCTTTTATGTGGGTGATTAAAAACCCAAACTACAACCCACAGCCTTGTGAGTAAGGCTTTGATAAGTTGACCCGGTTCCCCAACCCTGGAAATAGTATTCTTAAAATGCCCATTACCAACAGGAAGTTTATGGCAATTAATACAAATCTATTTGTAATATGAATGAAATTAAAAAAAAAAATCCTGAAGGAGTGATATTCATGATCCAATGGCAAAAAATTGGGAACATTTTCAAGGGATGATATCTAAGATCAAAAAATCTGCTATAAAATTCTCCATTTAAATCAAAATACATTATACACATGTATGAAATATAAAGAGCATTAAACAGGATTATAAAATTACTATGATATCCAAAATAAATAAATTATGACAAATATAAGTCCATCTCTTAATATATAGTAGAAATAAAAGATGAAAATGTATCATTTTATTTTTACTAAAAGGGAAACTCTAGTATTATCATTTACATAAGCATTTCTATATCTGAAAGCAAACAAGCATAAGTAAATAAGACTACAGAAACAAACATGATTAGGCACATTCAGGGTGGTATGGTCTTAGACTTCCATTTCTGTTAGAAATATAAAGTTTTACACCACTCTGGAAACCAATATAGCAGTTACTCAGATAACTGAGCATCATCAGTCTACCCAATGATCCAGCAATACCACTGTTGGGCATATACCCAAAGGATTCAGATTCTTACCCCAAGGACATTTCCTCAACTATGATCATATTAGCACTATTTGTAATAGCCAGAACCTGAAAACAGCCTAAATGCCCTCAACTGAAGAATGGGTTTTTAAAATGTGGAATATTTATACTACTCAGCCTAAGAAAAATGACATCCTAAAATATGCAGGCAAATGAACGAAACTCAAAAAAAAAAAAAAATCATGCTGCTTGAGGTAATGCAGCCCAGAAAGAACATACATGGTATGTACTCACTCTTAAGCAGATTTTAGAGGTAAAGCAAATAACTAGGCTACAGTTCACACTCCCTGAGCAGCTAGGTAACAAGAGGAATCCAAGAAAGACATCTATGGATAGCCCTGGGAACAGGAAATAGAGAAGATCTCCTGAGTAAATTGGAACCCTAGGGAGAAGGGCATATAGGGAGGTGGGAAGAGATGAGGGAATGGGATGGTTGAGTTGGGGAGGGAACAGAGAGGGAGAACAATGAAACAGATACCTTGATAGAGGAGCCATTGTTGCATTACAGAGAAACAAGGCACTAGGAAAATAACAAAAAACTAACAATGATTACCTCAGCTAAGACTCCCAAGCAATGGTAGAGAAGGTGCCAAAACCTACTGTACCTTCTCCTATAATCAAATTGATGACCACCATAATTGTCATTATAGAACCTTCACCCAGCAACTGGTAGAAACAAACACAAAGATTCAGAACTAAACACTGGGCTGAGTTTGCAGTGCAGGAGAAGAGAGAAAAGAGGGATTATATGAGCACAGGCATTGAGATCATGATGAGAAAACTCACAGAACCAGCTGATAAGGGCTATTAAGAGTTCATTGACTCAGAACTGACAGCTAGGAACTTCCATGGAACTGAACTAGGCCCTCTAAATGTGGGTGGCAGCTGAATGATGTGGGCAGTTTATGGTGCCTCCGGACATGGAGCTAGATTTTATTTCTAGTGTATATTCCCTAGAGGGGCACCTTACTCAGCCTGATACTTGAGGAAAGGGGCTTGGTTCTACTTCAATTAAATATGCCAGAGTACATTAACTTATTCTGGAAGTCCTTACCCTCTCTGAGGAATGAATTGGGGGATGTGGTGGTGGTGTTGGAAATGACTGGGGGATGATGGAAGTGAGGGGGAACAGTGGTGAATATGTTAAACAAAACTCTTTTTTTTTTTTTTTTTTAAAAAAAAAAAAGACTAAATAAACAATAGCCATGTACCAGAATATGGAACCATAAAAATAATGCAACATATATAGAAAAATTAAAGTTGCATTAAGAAAAATATACTATATTTGACTAAAATAATTATGATAATATCTTTACTAAATTACATTTGATGTACAGAAAAGTGTGCACATATAAGTTTAATATCTTGGTCCATTTTTATTTACAAAAACACTTATGAAATTATCATCAAACAAAAGACACTACAGCCATTAACCATCTACTTTTCTATTATTTCCTTTATGTTTGTCTTCTTGCAAAGACTTGTTCTTATTGCATGAATTCTTCATTGCCTTTCAGTGCCGAGTTTCACTTTCTGACTATATCAATATATTTTCTTTTTTAATTAATATATAACATTCCTCTCTTCCTTTTCCTGTCTTCAACCCTCCCATGTCCCAATTGGTTGTTCTCAAATTTATGGTATCATTTTATTTTTAGAATTGTTGCATATATACATATATGCATGATTATATAGATTCTGTAATGCTCGGGTTTTTTTAATATTACTTGTATGAGTATGAATTAAGGGCTGACCATTTGGTATTGGATAACCAATTAGAGGAATCATTCCTGGTAAGGAGTATTTCTGCCTTTACCAGCATACCTTAGATGTCTATAATGGTTTGATCAGGGTCCTCTGAGACTTTTAGCTTCTATATTAGCTTGTCTTCTAGTGTTGTTTATGTTCTGGTCTCAAATAGGTAGCCATATTGTTGAACAATCATGGGTGAAACTTCTCTGTCATTTCTCAAAGACATAGTCTTATAAATGTGAAAAACTATAGCCATATTTTATTTAACAAAGATGACAAAGTCATACACTGAAGAAAAAATTACATCTTTCACTTATTCTTTAGGAAAAAATTAATGTCCCTATGTAAAGGAATAAAATTAGCCCTCCTTGATAAAAAAAAAAATGTAACTCCAAATGGATCAAAGACATAAATGTAAAGACCAAAATCTAACACTGCTAGAGGAAATATTGGCAGCATCCTAAAATATACAAGTATATGAAATACTTTCAGAATAAGAATCCATTTGTCAAGGGAATTGCTACAAATATTTTTACTTATTCGCAATCAGAGAAGTTAACAGGATGCCTTCAGCTTTTCTCCCTTCAAATGATACATGCCCCCAAAGATTGTGGTAAGATAATGGGGCACTAAATGGCTCTTAAGACAAAGCTTTGACTTCCTTTTAATAATATAATCTTCTCATTAATGTTATCACTTGAATCAAGTTTGACAACATTATTTTCCATATGTTTAAGGATGGTTCTTTAGCCTAAAAGACGATTAAGGGACAGCTGAAATTTTAATAGATATAACTCACTGAAGGGAAATTAGGCCACTGAGCCTACTTATTAAAAGAGGATATTGAACTTCAGCACTTTCTCATCTTGGGAATGTAGAAAAATGTCTCCCTTTCTATTGTGCTGCTTGTCACCAAGTACTATCTATACAAGTTCTCCTGAACAGAGAACTAAAAACCCTGAACTATGACTTTTAAAACTATCAACCAAAACTTTTCTGTCCCTTACACTAATTATTTTCGGAATTTTGTCACAGGAATGAAAATCTGACTGACACAGTTTTTCTACTCTTTGGAATAACAAGGAACTCAAATGGATTTATAGATTGTGTCTGCTCTTTAATTTCATAAGGGATCATTTGGAAACATATAAGTTCATTTTATAATATATACATAAATATTTATATACATATGTGTAAACACATTTAACATTGAGAGTGTTGTAAAATGAAAAACTAATTATAAGAATTGTTTTCCCTTAACCAAAAATTATCAAATGCAATTGCTTTTGTTTCAGGAACAAATCAAGGATGTAAGTGAACCTAACACCATTGAAGAACATCAAATGCAAACAGGAAGCAAATTGACAAACATTGAAAAACCCCAAGACCACAGCTGAACATATACAGGTTTGGATATATGGTTGTGGTTAGAAAAAGTCATTGAAGTGCATAATTATTAGGTTATAATAAAGATTAAAATTATTTTTTTTCGAAAATTTTATAATTGTAATGATGGAATATCAAAATCATATTTCATTTTTATATTAATTAATGATTAAATGTTCATTTCTTCTTTGACCATTTTTTGTTTTTTCAATTGATTTTCACTTTCTTTCCATTTCATTGCCTCTATTTTTCCTGGGAATTCAGTTTTAAATCAAAAGCTGAGATGACAACCCTAGAGCACTTCTGCAAACTCTAAACTAAAGTTTAATACAAGTGGATATCTAGAAGGGCAATCCACCTCAATGGGTACACAGGTATTGTTCATTTTAGCACAGAATGAAGATGGAAATCATTATAAATTAACTGGTAACACTGAGGTGATTGTTCAGTGCACAAGCATTAAGAATTATATTTGGATCCTCAGCACCTTCTAGAAAAGCCAGATGTGATTGGACACTACCCCAATTTTAGACAGAATTGATGATAATACACAGCCCAGGGAATAACAGATAGTTCTAGGTCCAGTTAGAAAATCCCCTGTATTAGTGGATAAGGTAGAGAGCACATAAAACAAGAAGATAACACACACACACATGTGCACACTTGCTTGCAAAGATAGAGACAGTCAGAAAGAGACAGAGATATAATTCATAAGATTACTGATAAGACTTCTGCAAAAATTAAAAGATAAGGATGATTTAAAATGACAATAGAAAGACATGGTATCTAAATAACAAAGGTTATTCTTAAATTGTATATTGGTCATGCCTATATTTTGTTGCTCTATCATATAGGTAATTTCTCCCCCCCTTTTTTCTCTCTCATGCTCATAGAAAATCACTATGGTGTTTGGAGATGATGAATCATTAGATCAGAAAAATATTGTTGTACATTAATTCTAAATTTCCCATAGGTTTAATGGCTTTTAATTTTTAACTTAAAAGTGTTTAAGTAAATATAAATAGGCATAGCTTAGTGAAAAAATACTTGTGGGACACTGACAGAGGCCTAGGTTTGATTCTATAAGCTGTAAAAATGATCATATATAGTATTTAATATATTTAATTTCTTGAGTTAATTGTAATCAAAGTTTAAAATTAAACATCATTAATGTTTAGAGTTTAAAATGAGTTGTGACAACTTAATGATTCAGTCATATTCTTAAATATATCACTCAATATTCTGCTTATATATTTAAATAATTTAGATGAACAATGATTATTAATTTCTTTTAAATTAATGAGTGATGTTGATTTTGTTAAATACTCAAATGTAATTAAATTATGCTATGTACTTAATATTTACAATCAATTCAGTTTAGAAGAAGAAAAAACACACTGATGGATTAAAGTTGTTATAAGAAAAAATAAATTTCAAATTTTATTATAAATGTAATAAACTTAATTACTCCTTTAAGTCTATAGTTTTGTGTTTCTTGTTTAGGCAATTCAAAATAAATTGTGGATAAATAACACATCAAGAAAATGTTACATATATACAATTAATTTTTCAGTGATTCAGGAATGAATTTAAAAGCAGCAAAATGTTGGATGGAAGTGGAAAGTCTCTGAGTAAACTGCCTCTTTCCTGTTTATCTTTAACTCACTTCAGCAATATCAAATGGATTTTATGTATTTCTTCTTGTAGCTTACATCATTATTGTCATCTATTATTTTATTTTAAATTTCCATTTTAAGTATCATCTACTAGCCTTAAGGATAATTCTGTGTAAGACAGGAAAATGATGGGTAAGATATAGCAAACTCCTCAAAGTTAGAGAAATGTTCTCATTGTTTGTAGGCCTCAGGGATAGCTGGTCCCACATTTAGATAAAGACAAGCATATTGTACAGCAAGTTTGGACATGCACCTTGTTTAAGAGATAATCTCTCTGCTTGTTTTGTGCTGTAGGTTGTAGGAAATGTTCTTCCTGTTTGCTGTCTATGAAACTTTAATATGTAATTTTCTTTGGGGTTACAGCCTGTTCTTAATTGCTCCAGTGACTTGAGCATGGGGAGCAGAGCAGAAATGAGATTGCTTAGCAGGAAGCTTAACAACAGAGAAAACATCATGAATCTTAAAGGGGAAAGAACTTGTCAGCACCATAAAGTAATGACAGATAAATTTCATGACAAGAATCTGAAAACAACCATTTAGTCACTGAGACATTGAGCCCCAAGGGAATTGATGAGAAAATAATAATTCTCCAGAGATTCTCAGATATGTTCTTTATATAGATTCATGAGAAAACATTGCATGTTTTGCTAGAGAAACATTTAGTTGCAATTCATGACAATCCAGATTTCACAAGTTAATGAAAACTAAAAATATGTAAAAACAAGTGTAGGAGGAAAAATAAGCTTTACATATATGTTAAAAAATTACATCCCATGTACTGTAGCTGATGCTTGCCTATTTTTGTTATTGTTTGTTTTGTTTTAGGTTTTTTTGGGGGGAGGGGGAATGGAATTTAACTAATTCTGACTGACCTTAAACACTGTCCTGCCTTAGCCTCTATAATGTTGAAATTGAATCATAAAAGTCATTGGTCACTCTGAGCATATGTCACACTCCAAAACATGTCATCTTACTTCATATACTGATTAGTCCAAGGGAATATAAGCATGGGCATTTACTTCACCCAAGACTCTAGGCACTAATTTGACTATAGGTCTAGTGAGTAAAATGGCAGTTCTCTTCCATCACTCCCTAAATTCTGAAAAGCCAACAAAATATATGTGTGTTTGAAAACCTGAGATTATCTTCAATCAAATTGTAATCTTTCCAGATATGGAATAAATGAGGACAAGAACCATCTTGAAAAGTAGTTATTTAACTTATGAAACTTAAAATTGTCCATTTTACTACAGCTCTAAAATTACTATAAATATTGCTGTATCATTTTAAGACCATTTTCTTTGAAAAAAATCATCATTCAACAAACCTACACAGTTAAAGACTAAAAAACTTGTTTACTGTAAAAAGTATAATGTAAGATCTTTTCTATGGGTTATGACACATGGTTTCTTTCTGGAATTTCTTACATTGGTCTGTAGTTGCTTTGGTTCTCATCTGTCACTGACTGTAATAAAAGATCCAATTCACAGTGTAGATTAGGTATACTGTGTCAAAATTATTAGTTGTTATATTGATCCTCAGCCTTCCTTTTAGAAAATGACAATGCTCTTACAAGCGAACAAGGCTGACAGTGAAGAATCATGAGTTAGAATGCAAGCTCTCTGATTACAGTCTGTGTTGACAAGGTCGATGGATACAAAGAGGATATATTGATTTTGTTCTATAATTTTTTTCTTGAACAATCCAATGAGAAAAGTCAAAGCAAATGCAGCACATCATGCCCAGACCTGCAGCACTGAAACCATCAGGATTGTCAGTGTGGCAGAGTCCAGAAGAGTTAGCCCATAGCAGTCGCTTAGGGCTTTACATCTGTAGCAGTTGTGGAAGACTGCATGAAGATAATCACTACCAGCCTTTCAATTATGCCATAGTGCTGGGATAAAACATACATCTCCTGCATGTTTACGTTTTTACAGGTGTAGTGAGTTTCAAATGTGGGGAAAATTCCCATAAGGTTGCATAAAATGTGGAAAATATTTCTGCTGCAGATTCAAGATTACTTCAGTTTTAGGTTTGATACCTTTTAAAAAGGGACTATTGTGGTGATATATTGTATATTTTATAAAATTATGCTGGAATATTAGCAAACAGAATGACACACAGTCAATCTGTGATGATCAGAGAGTAGTGACCCACACCTTTAATCCTACTACTCAGGATTAACAAATGGTGACCCACACCTTTAATACCATCATTCAGGAGACGAGATCTTTCTGAATTTCTGTGGGTTCAAGTCCTAACAGCCAACTAGTAGTAGCTCACAACTTTAGTTCTAACTCTAGGATTATGATATAGCGTTGAATAGAAAGTAGAATAGCTGGATGGGAAAGGTACGTAAGGCAGGAGAAGGCAGAGATTTGGGAACTCTGTAGAATGACCAGCAAGCTGAGGACTCTTGGAGAGAGCACTTACCCTATTGGCCTGAGAAGTTGACTGGGTGAGAATTGACTGTGATTTGTTTCTTTTCTCTGAAAATCCAAATTTTTCCCATGTCTGGCTCTGGGTATTCATTATATACTAACTAGAATTTGTGCTATAGACTATCAGTCTTCTCAAATGGGACTATTTCTTACATTACTCAATATTCCCTGTATGTTACTGCCTGAAAATCAACAATCACCAGGATTTGCTATACATTTGAAAATGTGCTTATTCAAAGAATAGCTTTGAATTTGTAAAATTTAGAAATCCACTTAAGAAAAAATGATATCCTAAAATTTCCAGGCAAATGGATGGATTTGGAGAATATCCTCCTGAGCGAGGTATCACAAACTCAGAAAGATAAGTAGGGGATGTACTCACTCAGTGGACTCTAAACAAACCAACCAACAAACAAACAAGAAAAAAGCAAAGCATGCCCAATCTGCAAACCATAACCACTGAACAGCTTGGGATCAGAAACACCCTGGACTGACTCCTTGGATCCCACTCCTCCTAGAGGAAAACCTGTCTCAACTTTGAGGGAGGGGGGAAAACTGGATCTGCCAGGAGACTGAACTAAGCAATATTGGGTCAGTGGGACCATGGGACTGCCTCCTGCCTGCCCAGGAAGGGGATGTGGAGTTGTGGAGAAGAAAGAATGGCCTGATGTGGT
Source organism: Sigmodon hispidus (assembly GCA_004025045.1). NCBI lineage: Eukaryota > Metazoa > Chordata > Mammalia > Rodentia > Cricetidae > Sigmodon > Sigmodon hispidus. The sequence continues at coordinate 23,756 of PVIH01005798.1, forward strand.
GGTTGGGGGAAGGGACCTTCAATAAGGATAAACAAGGAAAAGAAAAAAAGAAATCCACTTTAATTTACAGATAATTTTATTTAAGATTATAGGTGTTAAAATATAAATTAACAATTAAAATATTGAAATAATCTTATGCAATCAGAGGTGACTACTTGAAATTAACTTTGAGATTTAGCATATGTAGTTTCATGTAGTTCTTATTGTGTGTGTGTGTATGTCTGCTTTGCTGGACTAGGACAAAATATTGTATGTTAGATCAGGACAAGGGACTATTACAATTCATAGCTGTGGACTGTACAAGAACAAGCAAAGTCCTACACCAGAGTGATAAATGTATAGGCATTGACCAGTAAACCTGTTCTCAATGATATGTAAGTTCTACAATGGCAAGGTAAATAAGTCATCATCAAGAATAATGAACATGAACTTTCCTTGACAAGGCAATATGAGGTATTATGTTCCTTAGAATTTGAAAAAGGTTACAAACAATATAAGACTCCTGTACAAGGAACATTTCCAATAGACAATAGAAGAAAAGACATTAATAGTCTCACACAATTTTTTTAAGAATTCACATAGTAAATACAATTAAATATAGTATGGTCTTGAGCATACTGAGGTTATATGGTTATATGTGTTTATCTATAAGCATTTAATTATATACCATTAATTTAAATAGACTTGTATTACTGATACCTTGAGCATAATAACATGTTCTCTATTCTATATTTAGGGAGTGAAGCATTCTCATAAGACATGCAAGAAGAGAGAGAAGGGTAGACAGGAACATACTCTATGCCAAGTTTAAATTAATAAGAAATGCAATGACTGACAAAAATGACTTTAAACATTGTTTCTTCAAAAGTTTGTAGGAGGTACTAAGCAGTGTGTACTCATGCAAGGTGTCCCTGGGCATTGAAAATTGAAAAAAAAAATCATTGTGTGATATTTTTCTGGTTATTTTTCTTATAGGCATTTCTCTTTTTCTTTAATATCTTTTAATTATGAATAAAGTCATATTTTTATTCCATATATCCCCTTTTTCAGGCTCCCTTCCCCCTCCGGTCCCTCTCAGACACTCACTCTTCTCCCCATCACTTTATCTCCTCCCCAGCAAGGGCAGTAAGTCCCAAGGTCCCAAGGTGGCCTAGTTCATCATCCACTCAAGGTAGAACTGCTTTCCTCATCCTAACAAAAAGACTAGGTCAGGTGTTCCTATGGAGGGAATGGGCTCCAGGTGCTTGTCCAAGGCGTTTAAGATCCCAAACTGTTCATTGGTTGAGGTGTGCAAGTGGGACATGCTTAGCTTTTTGTTTAAAGTCCAGTAATGAGTGAGTTCTTCCCCTGCTTATCTTTATTGGTTTGTGATACCTTGCTCAGGAGGATTTTCTCCAAATCCATCCATTTGCCTGCAAAACGTAGGAAATTATTTTTTCTTACTGCTGAGTAGTAGTAGTCTATAGGGGGAAATCAGAAACTACACATGTAAACAGATCATGTCAGAGTGCTAGAGCCAAGCCGGGCATAATCAACTTGAAAGAACTTCGGAAGTAGACCGCCCAGGGAGAGATAGGAAGCCAGCATTCTCTCGAGCAGGGCCGGGACCTCTCGTGAGGGTTCCAGACTGGTGACCTGGTTTCCTGACTGGTGATGTGGTGCCTGAACTGGTCGTGGTTCTGGTGTGGTGGTGCAGGATTCAAACGTGTGGCTTGTGGAAAAGGAGCTTTCATTTAGAAATGCTCCGGCGCGCTGCAACCTTACCCCTTCACCTTTTCTTAAAACCTTCTCTGTTTTGTAAGCGATTCTCATAAAATAAACATTTAAAACATATCTTACAGCGGGTAGATACCATGGTAACTGGCGCCCAACATGGGGCTGGTTCCACAGAAACCACAGGCTCCCCGCCCGTGGACCCAGCCGGTCTGAGCGGCCAGTTTGGTTTCGCATCTGCACACAGATCTCCTGCGCACAGCCAAGGGCATCCTTAAAAACAGATTAAGCCGATTACAGTGAAATGCACCGATAAGATTTTTTAAAAGAGACAAAGACAAGCCAAAAAATTCCTTATGGCACCTCTAATGTGGTGCAACTGCGACACCAACTGACCATAAGTCCTCATTACATCTAAATAAGATAATTTTTTTTCTCTTCTATAATGTCTGACCAGATAAATGTTCAAATAGTAGTCCATTGTGTAGATGTACCACAGTTTGGTAATTCATTCTTCAGTTGAGGGGCATCTAGGTTGCTTCCAGGTTTATGTTATTACAATTAATGCTGCTATGAACATAGTTGAGCTAATGCCTTTGGAGTGCAAATGTTCATTTTTAGGATATATGCCCAGTAGTGGTATTGCTGGATCCTTGGGCAGATTGATTCCCAGTTTTCTGAGAAACTGCCATACTGCATTCCAGAGAGGCTGAAAAAGCTGACACTCCCATGAACAATGGAGGAGTGTTCCCCTTGCTTCACAACCTCTCCAGCATAGGCTGTCTTCTGTGTCTTTTATCTTAGCCAATCTCATAGGTGTAAGGTGGTATCTCAAAGTTGTTTTGATTTGCATTTCTCTGATAGCTAAAGATGCTGAGCACTTTTTCAAGTGCCTTTCAACAATTTCTAATTCTGCTGGGAATTCTCTTTTTAGCTCTGAACCCTATTTTTTGATTGGGTTATTCAAGATTTTGGGCTCTAGTTTCTTGAGTTCTCTATATATTTTAGAGATCAGTTCTCTGTCACTTGTAGGGTTGGTGAAAATCTTTTTTCTCCTGTAGGCTGTCATTTTGTCTTATGGACTATATCCTTGGCTTTACAGAAGATTCTCAGTTTTAAGACATCCCACTTTTTGACTCTTGTATTTAGTGTCTGTGCTACTGGTGTTATATTTAGGAAGTAGTCATCTATGCCAATTCATTGGAAGATGTTTCCCACTTTCTTTTCTCTCAGGTTCAGTGTGGCTGGGTTTATGTTCAGGTGTTTGATTCACTTCGATTTGAGTTTTGTGCAGGGCAATAGGCTTGAATCTATTTGCATTTTCCTACACACTACCATTCAGCTATGCGAACACAATTTGTTAAAGATACTTTTTTTTCCATTGAATATTTTGGGCTTCTAATGACACTCAATTTAATACAATCACACATGTGTTTCTGAAGGTATTCTATTCACTCTATTCATGAATGTGTTGGTCAGTCTACAGGATATACCTTTCCAGATTTTCTTTGGTCCTGATGTCATTTATGTATGATCAAAATATTCCAGTAGGACCACTGTGTCCAACTTCATTTCAACTCCTGAAGCTGAGAAATTGCTGTGTCTTTGGAGCAGTTTCTAATTTCTTTTTTATTTCAATATATCCTCCTGTAAACACATTTCAAATGCAGAATATGGTCATATATTTATCTGTCTCAAGTAGTTTTGTTTTCTGTCAAAGTCCTTGAAACATCTTATCATCAGTATAATGCTCTGACTTTATCCTAATTCCTTCCATTCTGTGATATTCTCTTCACTTAACAATTTTTTGTTATGCCTGACAAGTACTCATTAATGTTTTTCACTGTGTTTTTCTCTTAATTGTATTTACTAAGATTGTCACATGATGCTCATGACTTTCTCTTTCAAATGCTCGAAGGTACTAATCAAATAATATTTGATAAGATATATTTTTAGCATTAACTTTTACTTTGTTTTCTACCACATACATGTATTTTTTACTTAATCACTTTAGTGGTGAATTTCTTTTTTTCCTTTTCATTTTGTAATTTATATTATATTTCTAATTTCAAATGAAAAAATGAAACCAAAATTAAAATGAAGAAAGGTAGTTAATATTCAAACATGTTTGAAATGGTCCTGAGCTCCCCCTATTAACTGGAGATATCTAAAAAATTATGGTCTCTAAAAAAGGGCAACTCAGTTTTCTTTAAGTATGTGTCAGTGATAGGTCAACTGAATTCTAGGATATAATCCCACATATGGATAGTAAGTGGACAATGCAAATTGAGTTTGTCTACTTTTTGACTAAAACATAATGAGGTGAGTGCTGGAGAGATGGCATAGCACTTAATTATACTTTCTCTTTGTTGAGATTTAAAGTTTGGTTCCTAGAACACATATTATTTTACTTGTCAGAACCTGGAACTTCAGGTCCAAAGAGTATTGCAGTTTCACTTTTCTGGTTTCTGAAAACAACTATAAAAACATTCATGAGCACTTACTCCCAGACAGAAATACACATGTGTGGTGGAATGTTCTCTGTATGATGTAAATAAATAACTGTTTGGACCCATGTAGGGCACCATAGAAGTGGGTGGAGAATCAGAGGCAGCCAGGCAGATAGGAAAGGGTGGAGTTACTCACTCTCGATTGGACCCCCAAGAGGAACGGACATGTAGAGGTACCGGCTAGCCACGGGCTGGAAGCCACGTGGTGAGCAAATTAATAGAAATGGGTTGAATTAAGATGAAAGAGCTAGCTAGTAATGTGCTTAAAATATGGGCCAAACAGTGTTAAAGTATATAATCATGTGATTTCATTTCTTTTGGGGGACAAAAGCCACGGGCTCGTAGACCAGGTTCCAAACCGTCGGCGCTGCACACGCACCAGGCACAAACCTCTGGACCCAAAATGGGCCGGGGAAAAACTTGTTACAACACACATGTGTATCTTGATAAAGATAAATAAATTAAAATCAAAAATAAAAATGAACATAAAATTGAGATATAGGGATGTGGGTCCTGAGTGGAATTAATGAATGTACTTAGGAATGAATAGTGTCTAAATATATTGTATACAATCCTCAAAGCAGTATTAACAATATTTTCAAAAGAAAAGTCACCATTCTAGAAAACGTATAGCTGAAAAAATAATTCTCAGTAAGGGAACTCAGACTTTCACAAGTTTACCTCATGTGTTATCTCTCATCTATTAATATTAAATTTAATTTTCAAGTATGTGTGTTTTATTTGAAATAACAATAGAATTCAGAAAATTACTGAAGAGCCACAAGGAAGAACATGGGACCTAAAATGTACTCATGTAGGTTTAAAAGAGAATAATAGAACAGGATGTCTTAAACTGGGATCATGAGGGCAGAATTTAAGGTAGAGGAAAGAGAATCAGCATGGATAAATAACACTAAAGACCTTTTTTGCAAAAGACATATAGAAATATACTACTTATGAAACATTATACACTTTTTTATACACATATATAAATGGATTCAAAATGTTAAAGTGTTAAAAGTATAAAAACTTATGATTCTATAAGGACAAAACTGCTAGACACCAAAGACTATCACATAACAATCCCAGTTCCAGGAATTGGTAATTTGTTTGGAGTCCTTGGATACTGAGAGCTGACAGACTCCAACCATTCCCTACTATTACCATTGCCATGGACTGTGCCCCTTCCCCCAGAAACTGGAGAGCTAGACTTTAATTCTTACAATATCACATATTTGCATGATATATCATGACGAAATCAAATTTTCATGGAATTAGAAGCTCCATCTATACTGAATAGCATTCCAAAATCAATTATTCAATTACATCTAGCTATGAACTCAGCTACAACAACTGAGCTGGTAAGTCATGGTCATACATATATAGTACAATTAATGTATCATGGGAATAACCAGCAATTCTCTCTCATATACTCATATTTAATATTTGTTAACTGCTGGAAATGAAGAATCATTTTTTTTTACAGTCTATCTCTGGGCTTGCTTTATAAATTTTTTATGTATTCATCCAGTTCCAGATCACAATGTTGTAAATTTATTTATCTGTAAAATTGCATAAGCAAAACATTAATTAATATTAATGTTAATATTATATAATTTGCCATTCATATATAAATTTTAGAAAATTTCATAATAATAGTCATTGCAGTAAGTTTTTTGGATATTAGTTATTTATTATTAATTTGAAGGTCTTGTTCATCAATTCTTTATTAACAGAATATAGTTTATCTGGGTGAGTCTTTTTCTGGTTATATTTATTGCTTTTTTATAATCCCAGGACTTTGAACAGGAAAACAGTGTAGATATATCCTTTGTGGTGGAAATGTCCTCTGTATGCTGAAAACAAAGGAGCTGTTTTGATCCATATGAGGCAACGTAGAAGTGGGTGGAGGATCAGAGGACAGACAGGTAGAAGGAGGGTGGAGTTAATCAGTTGTCATCTGACCCCCGAGGAAGAACCATGTAAGGAATCCAGGTGAGCCATGAGTCGGGCCATGTGGTAGATAGAATACCAGAAATGGGTTGAATTAAGATGAAAGACTTGATAGTAATGTGCTTGAGACATGGACCAAATAGTATGAAATTGATATAAGCTTCTGATTAATTTCTTTGGGGGATAAAAGCTGCCTCGGGCCAGGTCCAAACCTCTGACCCAAAGATGCTAGGAAATGTTATACAACAGATGGTGTCCCAACATGGGCCAGAACACCTGCATAAAGGCTGAGAAAGTTAAAAAGCCTAAAAAGCATCCTAGATCACTAAAACACAGCTAAAAGCGACTTTATGAATTGCATATCTGAATTGATTTATGGTACAGAGACAACGTGGTGTTCAGGCTGTAATTTAAAAATGATATGTCTGTGGCACACAGTTTAAACCCATATGTTTCACAGAAGACTTGGCATAAGTGTGATTGATTTAAGGTTTCTGCTAATACTGAACAGAAAGAAAACAGAGTCAAAAACATTTCTTTTTGGTAGCAGCATTTCCTGAGTCCACTCTGGTTGCTGGCAGCAAGAGATGCAGCAGGCACCTCCACTATATTGAAACACCTGCCATATTGAAACACCCACCAAAAGGGGCTGAGTCAGCAATCACAGTGATACTAGCATTTTAAAAGCTCTTCTGGTTGGGAAATGATTAAGAATTCTCAATAAAACAAATTTAGACTCACAAAACCTCTAAACGGGGTACAATGTATGAAAAATATGCATAGGCTTCAGAAAGAAGGAAAAGGGGGTTAAAAAAAAGCCCTTAAAAAGGAGAAATAGTAATAAAGATTAAAAAAAGGCCACATAAAGATGGCAGATACACAGAGAGTCTGGATTATGGTTATCGTGTTTTCTTTTAATTTTTAACTTTTAATAAGCTAACTAAAGAAAGAAATTGATTGCTAAGTCTGGTAAGTTAAACAAATACATACACTTTAAAGATATCTTGACTTTGAAATCTGTTTATAAGAATATGTTGCTTGAGAAAAGAGTTTCTGTTTCTGTTTCCACAGAAGATCAAAACCTGTGGATTGGTTCCAGGCAAATGTGGTTTCATTTGCCAAGGCCACCTGAAAATTCTCTGATGGGAAGATCAGCTTCCAAGACGCCAGTTGAGATGATCCAGCCTCAAGACTCCATGAGATTGTCAACGTCCTTGATCAGTAGGTAGGAGTAAAAAAAAGAAAGCTATGCCCAAGTTCCCCCAAAATATTACTTATTAATGTTTGTTTTCATTATAAATAGTTAATGGTCATAGTCAATCTCTTAAAAAAAAAGGGGGGGGGTGAATATGATATAGGTATGTTTAAAAAAGATAGATGGATTTTGGTTTATGGATATAAACTTAAGATCAATTTTGTTATGCTGTATGTATTTTTCTACACTTGATTAAGGTATAATACTTATGTAACTCATTTAAAATTGTAATGTGTAATTGAGAAATGCAGATTAATAGTCATCTGTGATAACCAAACTTATAGTCATATTAGTTAGGTTTTATACATATACAATGATATATTTCAATTAGATAGGTAGTCTTTAAACACTTTAAAGACATGCAGAATATGGCATTTAAAATATTTTTAAGAACTTAGACTTTTCTGAACAGTGAGACAGATCTCCTCCTGGTAGCACCAATGTATTTTAGAAAAATGATGGGCATTGAAGAACCTTCATGTGGGATTTACTTTGTGGCAACATTTTGCCACTGGACAAGAAACTGTTCTGGTATTAACAACTTGATAGCATGCTGTATAAACTGGACATGCAAGTTCCACAGGAAAGTGATCTTTGATCTTTGGCAGAACAAGCCAAGATGGTCCTTCAGGTTCCTGCTTTGCAGAAAAAAAATTGCCAGTCATCCTTCTGAACACAAAGAGAAGTGACTGATGGACTGTGCTAGATTTCCTGTCTCACTTAAAAGTATGCCAGAGACTTTGGGCCTATAGGCTGAAGGTGATGCCCCAATGTCACAAGGGAACTTTGGGTGACTGTCCAGGCAGACAGGTGTCATCTCTGTTGTTTTCTAGACTTTGTAAGTTGCTTGCTTGCACTTTCTGTTTATTTGGGTAATATTATATGCTTTTGTGGTCTTTGATGTGGTTGAAGGTTTAATAATTATAGGTATAGTTCCTTTTAGTTTAAAAGGTATATTAGGTATGAAATTTTAGACTCACAATGGTAAGGTAGATAATGGAATATTCTCTTTAATTTTGTGAATACAAATAGACTGGATATTGTAATTTTTGCTTGATAGCTGTTCTGCTGTATGTAATTTTGCTATATGGAAATTGAAACCTTACTTTTAATTAGACAGAAATGAGAAAGTGTAGTGGAAATGTTCTCTGGATGCTGTAAATAAAGGAGCTGTTTTGGCCTATGTGGAGCACCGTAGAAGTGAGTGGAGAATCAGAGGACAGATAGGCAGAAGAAGGGTGGAGTTAATCACTTACCATCCTGACCCTTGAGGAAGAACCATATAAGGAATCCAGGTGAGCCACTGGCCAGGCCATGTGGTAGATAGAATGATAGAAATACATTGAATTAAGATGGAAGAACTAGCTAGTAATGTGCTTGAGACATAGGCCAAACAGTATGAAACTGATATAAGCATCTGATTCATTTCTTTGGGGGACAAAAGTCGCTGTGACCTAGGTCTAAACCTCTGACCCAAACAGGTTGGGAAATATTCTACAACAGTGCTTCATAGATTTGACAGTACTAGGTACAATTTGTCAACCTCAACAGTTTAAATTTTGCCAAGTGACATAAATTCTCTAAGCCTCAAATTCTTTATGTGACTAAAGAAGAAAGGTAACATTAGCAGCACTCGTTCATTAGAATTTGTTCTGTAGGAGTTAATATGTTTAAACAAAGCAATAAAAAATATTTAGATTGGGTTATTAGTGTAAAATATTAAGCAGGACCTTTGAGATTACTTCTTGGATTAAAGAGTTTGCTACCAACTTTGGTAATCAGGGTGCAATCTCTGGCACTCATACAATAGAAAGAGAGAACAGGACTTCAAAGGTTGTTCTCTGACCTTCACATGAGTACACCACACACATACACACACACACACAAAAAAAAAACCCCACACACAAACACAATGAGTAAAGAAATACAATAAAATATAAGAAACCATTAATAAGGAATATACAGAAAGATAAATGTCATGTGATTTTCATTGAGAGGAAATTGATCTTTTTTAAGATTTATTTATTTATTATATATACAGTACACAGAAGAAACTACTAGATATCATAATAGATGGCTGTGAACCACCATGTCATTGCTGGGAATTGAACTCAGGTCCTCTACAACAACAGTCAGTGCTCTTACCTCTGAGCCATGTCTCCAACCCCAAAAATCAGTCTTATACCCTCTATAACTATAAAGAAAAATTTTTAGATATGTTTTTGCTATTAGCTTAGAAGTAATAAAATTGTGTCAATGATGATGAAAATAATGTTGCAAAAATTCACTTAATATTTAAATAATAAAAAATGCATTTTAATCATGTCAAGGTTATTATATGTTTCATATGTATTTATAGTGTATCTAAATTAATAAAATAAGAAATAAAAAGGGATATAACAATAGACACACAGAATATCCAGAGGATTATCAAGTCATACTTTGAAAGTCTATACTCTACAAAAAAGGAAATCCTAGAAGAAATAGAGAGCTTTCTGGACAGGTACCATTTACTAAAATTAAATCAAGATCACATTAAAGAAATAAACAGACCTATAACCTCAAAGAAAATTGAAGCTGTTATTAAAAGTCTCCCAAATAAAAAAGGCCTAGGACCAGATGATTTCAGTGCAGAATTCTACCAGACATTCAAAGAAGAACTAATACCAGTACTCCTCAAACCGTTTCATACAGTAGAAACTGAAGTAATATTGCCACTCTGTTTATGAGACCACAATCACCCTGATATCCAATCCACTCAAAGATGCATCAAAGGAAGAGAATAAGAGACCAATTTCCCTCATGAACACTGATGGAAAAATTCTCAACAAAATTCTGGCTAACCAAATCCAACAACATATCAAAAAAAAAAAAAAAAAAAAAAACATCATCCACTACAATCAAATAGGCTTCATCCTGGAGATGCAGGGATGGTTTAACATACAAAAAACTGTGAATGTCATCCATCATATAAACAAATTGAAAGGAAAAAAACACATGATATCTCATTAGATGCAGAAAAAGCCTTTGACAAAATCCAACACTCCTTCATAATAAAAGTTCTGGAGAGATCAGGAATATAGAGAAAATATCTAAATATAATAAAGGTGATATACAACAACCAACATCAAACTACATGGACAAAAACTCAAAGCAATCCCCTAAAAACAGGAACAAGATAGGGCTGTCTTATCTCTCCTTATCTATTCAATATATATAGTTCTGGAAGTTCTAGCTAAAGCAACATGAGAACCAGAAGAGATTAAGTGAATACAAATCGGAAAGAACGAGGTCAAACTATCTCTATTTGTAGATGATATGATCGTTTACATAAGTGACCCACAAAATTCTACCTGGGAACTCCTGCAGCTGAGAGATACCTTCAGCAATGTAGCAGTGTACAAAAATAACAACACTATAACTCTTTAAGTAGCAGATTCTTTTGATTTCTTAAAGATAAATACTTATGACTCAGACACAAATGATCAATGAGACTAAAAAGAAGCATTAAATCCCTGCATTTAAAAATGTTACTCTTAAAAATTACTATGAAATATCAACACTGTGAGTTTGGTTTTCATTTAGTGCATTTAGTGAGTTGTTGGCTAAGAGGGTCCTGTGAATGTCCCCTATATAACCCAGGCCTATGCTTAGAAATTGTAGTCTCTTTAGTGTAGGAAGGTACTCTTCAGGCTATGGAAAGAGAAAATTCAACACCAACTTAGATAGCGAACCTTCAACCTACAATTTATCTTGCCTGCAAAATGTGTTGGGGTAATCAACTGGGAGTAGTCAAATAATATTAGACTTAATTGGAGGCCCATATCGCAAGAGAGAGCCCAAGCTCTATTGCTACTTTGCTTAGATGGTCAAGAAATAGATACCAGATTAGACTCATACCAGACTGAAGGAAAGAAAGAAAGAAAGAAAGAAAGAAAGAAAGAAAGAAAGAAAGAAAGAAAGAAAGAAAGAAAGAGAGGGAGGGAAGGAGGGAGGAAACAAGAAAGAAAAAAATGGAAGAAGAAAGGAAAGAAAGTACAAAAGAAGTGCAATGAAATGATTCTTAATAATATTCTGCTATACCCATAGATCAATGTCTTGTCTACTAATTATCAGAGAGGCTTCTTTTGGCAGCAGATGTGATCAGGAGCAGAAGTACACAGAAATACTGTGCAAAGAGAGACTAAATAGTAGGTCTCCATTTGACCCTTTGCCTCAACTCTGGAAATCCTGCAAAAGTGTGTGTGGGGGGTGTTACAGGAGTCAGAGGGGATAGAAGACACAAGGGAAAGTGGCCACCAAATCAAGTAAGCAGAAATTATGCCAGCTTACAGAGACTGAAGTGACAAGCACAGGGCATGCATGGGTTCCAGCCAAATCCTCTGTGTGTATGTTATGGCTATGAGCTTGGTGTTTTTTGTGAGACTCGTAACAGAGGGAAAAAGTATGTCTCAGACATGCTTGCCTGCTCTTGGGATGTTTTTTCTCCTTTGGCTGCCTTGTCCAGCCTCAATTTACGGGCTTTTGGCTTGTCTTATATTATATTGGTTTTTTTTCATGATGTGTTATTGTCCTCTGACGTACTGATCTTATTTAAAGGAAAGTGAAGGGGAAGAAGAAGATATGAGGAGGGGCTGGGAGAGGTTGATGGATGAAGGGAAACTGTATTCAGTCAGGTTCACTTTATGAGCTGATGATCAATTTTCAATATTTTTTTCTTCACAATTAACACACAGTGATATAAAAATCAAAGTGATGAACATGTCTGTTATAACTTGTTATGGCAGACTACAGAACATTTAGAGGGAAAACATTATTCTTATTGTAGTCAGACTTTCTTTGGACCACCAGCTCCCAAATAATGACAGAAAGAATTTTTATTAAGTATGAAACATTGGCCATAGATTAGGCTTGCTTCAAATAAGCTTTAAAATTATTAAAGTAGCCTATTTATATTAATCTACATTCTGCAACATGACTCATTACTTTTGTTACATAAAATTTGTTTGATTTCTTCTGTATATTGCTGGTGAATTCTACACCTCTCAGATTCTTCCCACATCTCCCATATTTCCCCAGAAGTCCTTCCTAACTATTGGACATTCATCTTTTTATTCAATCAATCAGAAAGTATCTTAGCAGAAGCAAATTTCATAGTATACAAAAGATTGTTCCACAACATTTTACACCTTAAAAATGTGTCAGTATCTTTCTAAAACATATGGCTGACTACACAAGATGTGAATAAGGATGATGACATCAGAAATGCTAACAGAAAAAGAAGTAATCTCTCAGTACGCAAACCTTAAAATGAGAACTAAAAGCAGCTAAAAATTTCTGAGAATGAAGAATACAGTTTTCCCTTGGAAAAAAAGATTTTGTTGCTTATCCAGCACCAAGTAGACAGGACTGAAATCAATCATATACATGCATGCAACCTTATATAAACTGAGAAATATTTTATATATTAAATAAACTATATATTTATACATATGTATATAATTATATGTTTATAATATATATGCATAAATATACATATATGTCCAAAGAAATAGAGTCCTGAAGCCATTAATTGGAATAAAAGGTCCTACCATTACATAGGAGATGTTGGAGAGAGGAAAAGTTAGAAGTGCTGGAAAAATATTTTATTTGAAAATTTTTGTAACATTCTTCTATGATATACATGAACCTTTCTATTTTATTTAAAATAGGAAAATGGACATGTGTGAAAATTATAGAAGTACACTTGTAAGAAAAGCTCATAATAAAACATTATTATATATGTACAATCAATATGTAAATAAAACTTTTAAAATGGGATCTTAGTGTCTAATTCTTTCACAAATATGACTTTCATAGTAAGACTCTCTAGGCTACTAACTGATCACAGCTTAGGCAAATGTCCTGAATGACCTCATTAATCAGAATGAAAGTTTTTCCCCATGAAGCTAATGACATTTTTGACTTTACAGATAGAAAACTTTTTAAAAACAACAAATGCCAGAGGATACATTTTGAAAAAAAGTAATGCTTTAAAACAAGTTGCTAATGCTCTCTCTGTGTTGAAGGCCCCCTATAGCCTGATTAATTGAGTCATGAGCTCATAGACCTATGCTGATTTTATCTTCTTGCCTTGGTACATAGTAATTGAAACAATAGTCCTTATTTGTGTTCCTATTCCTTATGATTACAATAGATGAATTACTTTGTAATTGGCATTAAACAAAAGGAGCATCAGCTATGTCATGATATAGTTACTATACCATCATTTATAGTTTTTTATGAGTGTATTTTGTTCCACTTGGACTTCCTTTAGGGATGCATAATCAAATGGCATCTTGTTATGCATAAATTTATAGTCTATAGTACCTAATTGCATTTAATATTTTATGATATAAAGTTTATGTATTTTAATTTATTTAAGATGATTTGTTTGTTTGGAGACAAAGTCTTACAATGTAGATTTTGTTGACCTGGACATTGCTTTAAAGAACAAGTTGGCCCTTAAATTATAGAGTTCTGCCTGCCTCTGCTTCCCAAGTATGGTGATAGAAGAAATGTGAAACCAGGTGTGGGCTTATTTAATTTTTTTAAAAGATTCAGAATTGTTTTTAAAGCCTTTATTGATTAAACAGTATTTAATTATTTGTAAGCTACATACCAAAAAGGTAAACCTCTATTATGTATTTTTAATATCACTCAAGACATGAAGTTTTCTTAAAACCAAAGAAAATATATGAAAATATAACAGCCAACAGAGGAAGTAATGAGTAAAAACTTCCTCCTTGAATTTTATAAACATTACAAACCAATAAGCGGTCAGTCCCCACCAGCCTGCATGCAGTGAGAGACATGGCTCTAATCTGCAACCCCATTCCGGCCACCTACTGAACTCTGTCCCTGCAAGGCAACATTGCCCAACACCATAGACTGAACATATACCCCATTGCCAGTTTTTCATCACAACCTACAAAGGCACATGTGCAAGTTATACTAGTTGGATAAATAGGTAAATGACTGGTCACTCATTTGGACTGTGCAGAGTTCATACCCTAAACCACACCAGTTGGAATAACAGGCAGAGGCAAAACTCAAACACTAGGTAGAACAGACTACAGAGATACAGGCACAACCCACACCAGTTCAAAGAACAAATTAGTAAATGACTCCATAAGAATACATTCAACAAATGAATAATATGGAACTCCAAACCCAATGATTTCACAGCAGCAAGACCTGAACATTTCAGTGCAGCTAAAACATAAGAAAATGACCTTAAAAAGTAAATTTATAAATTTTTGGTTGTATACTTAGGCTTTAATGGCTGAGCCATGTCCTCAGTCCAATAGAAAATAGCCTTGAAATCATTGTTACTTAAGATCCCTTCCTAAATATAACACAAGTAGCACAGACACTGGGAGCAACAATTAATAAGTGGGACCTACTGAAACTGAAGCTTCTGTAAGGCAAAGAACATGGTCAATAAGACAAAATAGCAGTCAACAGAATGGGAAAGATCTTTGCTCACTCTACATCTGACAGAGTGCTGATCTCTAAAACATATAAAGAGCTCAAGGAAATAGACATCAAAGTAATAATACAATTAAAAATAAAGTACAGATCTAAACAAAGAATTCTCAGCAGAAGAATCTCAAAGGACACTTAAAGAATTGCTCAATGTCCTTTACCATCAGAAAAATAAAAATTAAAATGATTCTGAACTACCATCTTATACTTGCCAGAATTGCTAAGATCAAAATCACTGATGATAACCCATTATGGAGGCGATGTGAAGAAAATGAATACTCTTTAACTGCTGATGAAAATATAAATTGTTACAGCCACATTGGACATCAGTATTGTGATATCTTAGAAAACTGGGAATTAATTTACTTTGTGATCCTGCAATACTACTCATGGACATATACCAAAAGGATACACATTTATACCACAAGGACAATTACTTACTTATGTATATAGCAATACTATTCATAATAGCTAGAATTTAGGAACAATATTGATGCCCCTCAATGAAAGAAGAATTTAAATGTAATACAATTATACAATAAAATATTACTCTGCAAGGCAGGGTAATTTCAAAATCTTGAAATTTGTTTCATCTGGGTAAGTTTTGAGGACAGTGACCTCCCACTCCTAGTAGGTTGTGTTTATTTCTCTTTCTGGATCCTTTTTGGGCTGTTACCATACTAGGTAGCTACCCCACCTCATAGTCATCTTAATGGAATTGTCACTGACAACAAGTTTGATAAGTAAATTGGGTTTTCTTAAAAAAAAAAGAGTAATTTGTTTAAGACAGAGAGGAAACTTTCCCACAGTAAAAATGGAAAAGAGTAGCATAATGGAGGGTAAATGGTGTTTATTTGATATTACTCTAGATTATTTTAAAATGGAACCAGTAAAGGAAAAAATAAATAATATAGATGGAATTATAATTTTTATGTTTATTATGAATATCATTTGTTTGATTGTTTCTGTTTTATTATTTTAAAAGCCAGTTAATCTGAATGATAATAAGGAAGTATTATAAAATTCTATTAAGAGAGAGCACAAAAATATTTAAACCCAGAGGAATTTTAAAAAATCATAAAATTGTCTCATAAGACTATACAAAAACAGCCTAAGGCTTTCAATTAGCCAACAATAATATATCTAATAACTCTAAAGAAATCACAAAATGATTAATTTGTACAGAAGCTAGTTGGGCTTCAGTAAAAAATATTTTATTTAAGGAAAGTCAAAGAATTAATCATGATTTATGATATATATTCATAATTTGTAAAACAAATGTTAAATTTCTGGACAACATGTAACCAAATTATCCCTAAAGACTAATCAGATATGGTTACAGCTGTTTTAAAGAATGAGCTGCTTTTACAGTGGAAAGCACAATTGAAGAATGAGGCTAAAACAGTAGAACAAAGAAGCAGAGATAGAGATAAATAAATAGAAGACCAACTTTTTAGAGATGGACATGATGCTGATGTAGAAAAGCAATCACTATATGATGAACACAACCTGGATTTATGTCAAATGACAGCCTTGAATGCATAGAATAGAACTGAGGAAAAAACTTGAACTCTTTACAAAAGTGATTCAATAGCCAAAAGAATCCTTTAAAGAGTTTCGCAGAGATTTACTGATATAGTAAACAGAATGGTACCAGATTCAGAAGCTAGGCAAATAATTAAATCTTGGCTTTTGAAACTACTAACTCATAATGCAAATTGATAAATATGCCATTAAAAGAAATGTCAGCACCCTAGGAGGATTGAATTTGCTGTACAATTGATTTAGAATTTTTAATTATAACGAGTACTTTTTAGGACAGGTTATATCTAAAACTTTAAGAAAAAATCAAAACATCAAATGTTACAATTGTAGAAGGCAAGGTCCCATAAAAGGAGACTGTAAATAAGGCATTTCAAGAAGCAATGTCTTTGTTAGGAATAATCTCAAGATAATGCCCCTCCTTTTGGAGTAAGTAGAAGGTGTGGCAAAGGGAGTCATTAGACTAAGGAGTGTAGGTAAACAAGGGACAGACAAGGTGACTTGTGCCTTTGACCCTGCATCAAATTCAAATCAGTCTTATTCTGCCATCATGGAGGAAACACCTTCTCAGAGCAGTTAAAGAATCTAAAGCCTATTTTATTGATTGATTGATTGATTGATTTGCTTGTTTGTTTTGTTTTTCATATTTATTTTTAACCATTGAAACAGAAGGGGTTCATAAAAATGATAGGCATAGCAATTAACAGTAATAATACTAGCAGTAATTTTAGAGGATTAGTTAAAATCACAAGGATTTGGGCAAATATTTTAAGTCTTTCTTGAGATAGCAAAAGTTAAATGAGTAAGTCACAAAAGTATTTTATAATGTCAGGCACATAAAAGGTATTTAGCATTTCTTGAATAAACAGAAGCTACCAGAGAGATGTCTTTTCTTAAGGCTTGTAAAACTTACAAAACAATTGATTTGTTGGTTCCTTCTGAATCTTACTGATAATGTCATTTATTGTGACAAGGTACATTTATTGATTGTCTTAAAGCAGATCATCACGGTGTATTTGCACTTGAGAAATTGAAGAAAGATCATGAGTTCAAGGCTACCCTATGCTATATAACAGTGTTCTTAACCTTCCTCATGCTAAAACCTTTTAATGCAACTCCTGATGTTGTGGTGATCCCCTCCAACCATAAAATTATTTCAATGCTACTTCATAAGCTATAATTTTGCTCTTGTTATGAATTGTAATATAAATATCTGATATACAGGCTATCTGATATGTACCCACTATGAAATGGTCATTTCCTTCCCCAAAAGAGCTGTGACCACAGATTGAGAATAACTGCTGTATATTGAGTTTGAAGCCAGCTTGGTCTACATCAAGCAACTATCCTTTGCACCTACAAAGACACTTCACATACTTTCTCTCAAAGAATTACAGGAATTCAACAGTTGAACATTGAAAGAAGATTGAACAGTGTTAAATATGGATAAAAAGTGTACAACAAAGCTAATAAACATTATTAGCCATACATATGATTGTTAGTGATGACCAGAAAAAATAATATGAATATTAAAATTATTTATATTTTTCAGAGTTTTGGAAAATTAGTAAATTATATAACAAATCACATTGAATCATAGTTTTCTTTGTGAAGAAAGATCTTTCTGTGCATATTATTTAACAGATATACATATATATGTGTATATATCATATATATATAAAGATAGAATAAAATGTCAAATTTTTATTTGGCAATGGTAGCTACTGATGACTGCCATTGAAAAGAAGTAGTATGCAGTAACTATGAAGGAAAAGAAACATATATAATTTTTTATATATTTTGTGTGCATGAACATTTCTATAAAAAAGACCAATAATATTTGATCTTGATATTCACACACACTCATACAATAGTCTATTATACAAAATTATCTATTTTATAAAGGAGA
The DNA here is from genome assembly GCA_004025045.1 of Sigmodon hispidus. NCBI lineage: Eukaryota > Metazoa > Chordata > Mammalia > Rodentia > Cricetidae > Sigmodon > Sigmodon hispidus. The sequence continues at coordinate 42,165 of PVIH01005798.1, forward strand.
ATGTTTATTTACATTGTTTAGATTAAATTACAAAAGATACTAAAAGATAGAAAGAAGTCCATAATCTCATACCCAAAGGAACCATATGGTAAGCGACTCATATTTCTTTTTTTTCAGTTTTTTTCTTTTTTGTTTTGCTTATGTTTTCTTTTTTATTATGAAACAAGTCATAATTTTTATCCATGTATCCCTTTGTACAGACTCCCTTCCCCCTCCTAACCCTCCCAGTCATTCACTCTTCTCTCCATTAGTTTATCTCCTCCCCAGTAAGGGCAAGAGGTCCCAAGGTGGCTTTGTTTAACATCCACTCCAGGCAGATCTGCTTTCCTCACCCCCACATCAAGACTAAGTCAGGGGTTTCTCTGGAAGGAATGGGCTCTAAGGTGCCAGTCCAAGGTGTTTCAGATCCCAAGCTGCTCAGTGGTTGTGGTTTGCAGCTTCAGCATGCTTAGCTTTTTTTTTTGTTTTGTTTAAAGTCCACCAATGAGTGAGCCTATTTAAAAAAAAAAATCATACTACTCTGATCAGTAGAAAAGATATAGAAATTAGAACAGAATAATCAGTAAAACCCACAAGGTAAATATTTTGGTTAACTTCTATAAATAAACAAAGGCCAAAGTTAAAACCAAAAATAAATGATGTCATTGATAATTTTGTAGATACAGGAGCAAATGTAACAATAATTTCATAAGAATATTTTCATCCTAATCGGCCATTTCTGGAGGTAAATGTTTAGTTTTGGGGAATGTGGAAGTTATCTAAGAAAAACAAAATACAAGATGGCTTGAATGTATAGGGCCATAAGGCAAGAGAGGAAAATTAAAGCCAAATGTTGTTAATATTGTTATAAATTTATGGAGACTAGATTTATTGCAACAATGGACTACTCAGATGAGCATGCCTCCAATCTCAGAAACAAATCATAAAGTAACATATATTTCTGGGAAGAATATTAGAAAGTATTATGAGAAATAGTCACCAACCATTCAGTTTGTACAAAAACAAGTCACAATAGCTACTGATCTTTCAAAGTCACCTGTAGTGCTACCTTTAAATTGTTTAAAAGATAAAACTATATGGGTTTAGCTGTGGCTGTTAACTGAAGAGAATGTGCAGGACTTAAAACAGATAGTACAGGTGCAATTAAATGATCAGCATATTGATTCATCCAGCCCTTGAAATTCTCCTGTATTTGTTATAAAAATATCTGGAAAATAAAGAATGGTAACACTACTAAGAGTGGTAAATAAGGTGATTCAGCCAATGGACTCCCTATAACCTGGAATTTCTGTGCTTTCTCTGTTACTCAAAAATGGTCTATTATAGCTATTGACTTAAAAGACTGTTTCTTTATGATACATTTACAAGAACAAGATAAAGAAAAAATTGCCTTTACACTACACACTTACATAAGTTTTCAGCCTGTAAAGAGATATAACTGGAGGGTTCTCCCACAGGGACTCTTAAATAGCCCTATTTTGTGCCAATATTTGGTAAAACAACCATTAGAAGTGATATGTAAGCAATTCCCATAATTTATTATTTACGACTTCATGAATGATAAGCTGTTGGGTGCCTCAGTTATAAAAACATTAAAAAATGATTGAAAAAGTGAAAAAAAATTGCCTGTTTGGGGATTATATATTGCTCCTGAAAAAATACAAAAGAGATTCCATTAATTATTTAGGATTCAAATTAGGTCATCACAAAATTAGAGCTCAAAGTGTGCAAATCAGGAGATGGACTGTGGACTTTTAGTGATTTCCAAATGTTACTAGAAAACTTTTCTAATTTATGGAGCATTTTTGAAATAAAATATAATGAACTGGATAATTTGTTCAAAAATTTTTATATAATTATTATTTGGAGATTTTATATCATGCACCCCATCAAATTCAGGTATAAGTCCTCTGAGATTCATATTCACACTTATGATCTCCTCATTTACACAAACACCCATTCATGCTGCTCATTTACTTACTAGAGCATAATTAAACTCCCTGTGTCCTGACCCTTTAAAAAAACAAATTGGCAGTGCAAGAATACATAAAATACTAAGGTCAACAAGACACTACCAGAAGAAGCAAGTGATTCTATAGCTTCAAGACCTGAAAATAACAATGAAGAGAGAACAGAAGGAAACGACCTTAAAAACATCTTTATGAAACTAATAGAAGCCTTAAAAGAGGATATAAAAAGTCTCTTAAAGAAATAGAATTTTAAATAATGACAGGAACTTAAATAGTCCCAGAGAATTGCCAGCTGAAGTTTAGAGAGAATTAGGTTTAGTGGAAAAGAAATTACAGAATGTACATGTGGATTGTGTTGATCCAGATCTCAATTGCATTCTGATTATTTTACTCTCTAAGAACTCTCATACAGAAATTTGAAAAACAATTGAAAAGCAAAGGAAAAAACATATTATAATGGATATTTATTTTTTCTTTTTTTTTCAAATTTTTGAATAAAGTCTCATTTTTTATCCAAGTATACCCTTGTTCAAACTCCCTTCCACTTCTAACCCCTCCCAGTCACTTTCTCTTCTCCTCATCTACTTATCTCCTACCTAGCAAGGGAAGGAGTTCCAAAGATCCCAAGGTGGGTTAGTTCAGCATCCACTTCAGCCAAATCTGCTTTCCTCATCCCAGCATCAAGATTGGTTCAGGTTTTCCTCTTAAGGGAATGGACTCCAAGCTGCCAGTTAAAGGAGTTTCAGATTCCAAGCTGTTTAGTGGTTGTAGTTTGCAGCTTGGGTGTGCTTTCCTCTTTTTGTTTGTTTCTTAGTTTGCTTGTTTAAAGTCCACTAATGAGTGAGTACATCCTCTGCTTACCTTTCTGGGTTTGTGATACTTCGCTCAGGAGGATGTTCTCCAAATCCATCCATTTGCCTGAAAATTTTAGGTTATCATTTTTTCTTTACTACTGAGTAGTTTTCCATTGTGTACATGTACCACAGTTGGTTAATCCATTCTTCAGTTGAGAGGCATCTAGGTTGGTTCCAGGTTCTTGCTATTTTGAATAATCCTGCTCTGAACATAGTTAAGCTAATGCTTTTGGGGTACAAATGTGCATCTTTAGAGTATATGCCCAACATTGGGATTACTGGGTCCTTGGGGAAATTTATTTCTAGTTTTCTGAAAAGCTGACATACTGCTTTCCAGAGTGGGTGAACAAGCTGGCAGTCCCACCAACAATGGGGGAATATTCCCCTTGTTCTGCAACCTCTCCAGCATAGGCTATCATTTGTGTCTGTCATCTTAGGCATTCTGACAGGTGTAAAGTGGTATCTCAAAGTTGCTTTGATTTGCATTTCTCTGATGGCTAAAGATGTTGAGTATTTTTTCAAGTTCCTTCCAGTCATTTGTAATTGTTCTGCTTAGAATTCCACTTTTAATTCTGAACCCCATTTTTTAATAGGATAATTTAGGGCTTTAAGCTCTAATTTCTTGAGTTCTCTATATAATTTAGAGATCAGTCCTCTGTCTTTTGTTGGATTGGTGAAAATATTTTCCCATTCTGTAGGCTTTTGTTTTTTCTTATTGGCTGTGTCCTTGGCCTTACAGAAGCTTCTCAGTTTCAGGAAGTCCCACTTATAGTGGTTATTTCTACCACATAAAGTGAATAGAAATTTAAAGGTGCATGTCAAAAAGATTTCTGATCTAATTTTTAAAGAATAATTAAGATTTCATCAATTAACTGGAATGGATTCAGCAGAAATTGTTGTACTTTTAACTAATTAAGAAAGAAAGGAAAAACCACGATGGACAGAAAGTAAACTTTGACAAAGAGTTTGTGAAATATTGGGGGGAAAAGTTTAACAGACATTCAAAGTGAAAGAATTTAATTTATAAAGGCAACTCACAGAACTAACAGGATTATTTCTCAGGTAATATAAGACACACAAATTTCTGAAGCTCTGACATTTTATACTGATGCAAACAAAATCAGAAAAGGCAGGTTAAAAATCAGAAATCATATTTAAATTGGCTCAAAGCCCTTATATTTCTGTTTAAAAGACAGAATCCTATGCCATTATTATGGTATTAATTAATTTCACAGAATCTTTTAACATAGTCACTGACTCTCAGTATGCAAAAAGAGTTGTTTTACTCATTGTAACATCTGATTTTAGTAATGATGAGTCAGAATTAACTTCATTATTTCATTCTATTAAAAGCAATAATCATAAGTAGGATTTATTCCTTCTATGTAAAATACATTTGATTCATACAGTTATGCTAAGCCTTCTAGTACAAGGTAATAATAAAATTGATAAATTCTTATCAGGAAACATGCTGGAAGTCTTAGCATTTCATAAAATTACATCAATAACAAAAGGTTAGAAAGTTATTTCTTTATCATTTCACAATAAGCCAAAGAAATTGGAAATAGATGTCCAACCATTCCTTTTATAACCAAATTTTATTTCCAGTAGGAATTAACTCTAAAGGTATACATAGAAAAGAATTTTAGTTTTGAGATGTGTTTTGTTTTATATAATTTAGAAAATTAGAATATGTACATTATATAATAGATATTTTTCTTGATATCCATGGGCAACTGCTTTGAATTCAGAAAAGGCTGATTCTGTAGTTACTTATTTGCTAGAAGTTATGGCCACCATGGGAATACCTATACAAATTAAGACTTACAATGCTCCAGCTTATGTCTCTAGCAAAATAAAATTATTTTTTGCTTATTATGATATATATCATATTATAGAAATATAACACAATCTTATAGGGCAAGCAGTCATAGAAAGATCAAAACAAGTTCTAAAGATATGCCTAATAAACAGAAAGAAGTAACAAAGACCCCAAGAAATAGACTACACAATGCCTTATTAATTTTTATTTTCTCAATGCTAATGAGAATGAAACAACAACTGTTGAAAGGCATTGTACTATAGAAAAAAATGAGTGAGCTAAATCAGCTTGTTTACTTCAAAGATGTGTTAACCTTAGGATATATGCTACTTTGGAAATGAGTTTTGAGTTTGTTTTTTCTGGTAAAGAAAGGCTCTGTATACTATCAAAATAAATTTTAGAGAAAGGCTTTAACTAGTACTCTGTACATTATATTGGTTTTAGTCTCCTTTCAATTTTCTGCAGTGAAACATGAATGCCTAGTTTTAACCTTTGAAGTATCCAAAAGGATAATTGGGCCCTACAATGATGATTTCATGTGGACCACGCCAAATCTACTAGGCTGACAAATACCATCCAAAGATCAAATTTGGAGTACAAAGTGCTTAGGGCAATTTTGAGTTAGCTATCTCAGGTGAATCAGCTTTACAGACTACTCTAGCCAGGACATAAAACAAGCCTTGGACTTTCCCATTATATAGATACTAGACAACAAATGATATAACTATGTATTTTAGAACTTGGTAATTATTATTATCTTTTTCTTTTCAGGATTCCTTAAAGATGCAGTTGCCTTAAAGACAGCAGGAAGTAAATTTAAGAACATGAGGTTTACATTCATAAGTAATGATGTAGGTGGATTTGGGCCCTTCAATGGGTTGTGGATGATTGCCATTGTTTAGAGTAATTGGTTATAAATTGTTTTTGGTTATGGTTAGAATAAAAGGTGAATAAAGGAGAGTAGATTCAGGGTTCTTGTTTGAAGAAAAAAAGGAGGATGCAGATATAATAAAATATAAGGGTAGATATTGAATTTAACTTTAAAAAGCAACTACTAGTTTAAAATATTTTATGTCGGAATGCTTTTTTGTATATTGTATACATATAGTGTGTGTTTATATTAAGTTGAGATTAATTTTGTTTCTATATACATATTTGATGCTTGTTGAGGGTATTGTACCTATACAGCTCATCTAACAGTGTAATACAAATTGCTAATCTTTGAAAGTTATTATTTCCAACTATTTAAGATATAAAAATTCAAATTAGTTGTTAATCATTAGAATCAAACTTATTTTTATATTAGATATGTTTTCAAAGTCAAATGGAGATATATTTTAGAAGAACAGGTTATAAAACACATCAGAGATCTACATAATATAGCATTTAAGATATTTTTATTAACAGATTTTTATTACTTTTATGACAATAACACATCTGTTCCTTTTAGAACAAATCTACTTCACAGAGAATGATAGGCATTGAAGAAACCTCATATGAAGAAAAATCTCAGGCATTGAAGACATGCCAGAAGAAATCAATATATTAAACAAGAAAATGTTCAATGAAAAAGTTCTAAAATCAAAAATCCAGAATATATAGAACACTATGAAAAGATAAAAGTCAAGAATAACAGCAATAAATGAAAAAACAGAATGCTAGTCCAAAGGTCCAGAAAATATTTTCAACAGAATAATAAATAAAATTTTTCAAATGGATCAAAGTACTCAGTTTAAAACCAGATACACTGAATCTGAAAGAAAAATTGGGAAATAGCTTTCAACAGACTGACACAGGAGACAAATTTTTGAACTGTACACCAATAGTGCAGTCACAAAGACTGGCATCTAATAAATGCGACTTCATGAAAATGAAAAAACTTTTGTAAGGCAAAGGATATTGTCAACTTGAAAAAGCAGCAATCTACATATTAAATAGATTTTAACAACTTCACATCCAATAGGACTTATCCTGAAATACATGAAGAACTGAAGACATAAACCCTAGATATCCACAAACCAAATAATCCAATTAAAAATGAGTTACGAATCTAAACAGAGAATTCTCAATGGAAGAATATCAAATGGCTTAGCAACACTTAAAGAAAAATTTAACATTCACTTTTATATTATGAATAAAGAAGTCACATTTTCTACCCTTGTATATCCTTATTCAAGGTCCCTTCCCCCTCCCACCACATCAGGTCATTCTCACTTCCCACATCTCCCCATCCCCCACATGACTTTGGGATTCCCTCTTATACCTGTCAGAATAGCTAAGATCAATAATACTGATGAGGATGTAGAACAAGGGAAACACCCCTAAATTTCTGGTGAGAAAGCAATCTTGTACAATCACTATTAAAATCATTTTGTCATCTTCTTAAAAATTGGGAATTGATCTACCTCAAGACAAAGCTATGCCACTCTTGGGCATAACCAATGGTACTTTGTCCTGCCCTTAGGACACTTGCTTAACTATGTTTATTGCTGCTTTATTTATAATATCAAGAAACTGAAAATAGCCTGTAAATCTCTCAACCAAAGAATGGATAAGGAAATGTGGTACATTTATGAAATGGAGTATTACTCAGCAATTAAAAGTAAATGTTAGCATGAAATGGCATCTTGAAATTTGCAGGCAAATGAATGGAAATACAAAAGTGTCCTGAATTCAGAGTAAGAAAACCCATGCCCATAAAGATATATATGACACACATCTAATTATAAATGTATATTAGCTATTAAGTAAATGATAATCAAGTTGTAATTCATAGACCAAAAATATTAAAGAGGAAGAATGGAAGGTGTACATGGATCTTTCTGGAAAGTGGAAATTGAATAGATTTGTGGTTAAATGGGGGGCATAAGCAAACAGTGGCAGGAGAGATTAGTTTTGGGGGATGATCAAGCAAATTATGCATGTAGCTGAGTACAACATTCACAGATCTCATTGAATGTGGAAAGGTAAAGATGGTACCTGCGTAGATGCTTCTCCTCTATATTACTGTCTTACTGGCTTGGGAATTATGCTTTTGTACACTATAAATATTTGTCATTATACATATTGCTTTAATAAAATGCTAATTGGTCAATTATCAACATAGGAAGTAGAAGCAAGAAAGCACACTAGGATTATTCTGGGAAACCGAAGAATAGAGAAGCAGATATCAGTGAGAGACAACATCAAGGCACAGAGAAATAGGATGAGATTGTTGCAGTGAGCAAAAAATCTACCAAGCTATATGGGTAAGCATAAATAGAAATATAGGTTAACTTAAAGAGTCAGCAAGTAATAAGCCTGAACCATAGACTAAACAGCTTGTAATTTATATAAAGTATTGTCTGATTATTTGGGACTGAGAGGCTACATGATCAGCCAGGAAGGACTGTTGGTCTGCATTTTTGATGGTAGGCTGTGCCAGAAACTCCTGACAATAGGAAGGTACTCTGAAGCCTAAAGAAAAAAAAAAGTGATGGATACTATCTATTGTGAGCTGAAAAAAATGGCCCCCATTAGGTTTATAGGAAATGGCATTATTAGGAGATGTGACTTTGTTGGAATAGGTTTGGAGTTATTGGAGGAAGTGTGTGTCAGTCACTTCTAACTGCTTGCAGATCCAGCTGTCAAACTATCAGCTACCACTCTAGCTCCACATTTGCTTGCATTCTGTCATGCTTCCCAACATGATTATAATGGACTAAAGCTCTGAAGTGTAAGATAGTTTCAATTTAATGTTTTCCTTTATAAGATATGCCATGGTCATGAAGTCTCTATACATACATACATACATACATACATAAATAAATAAAATCAAACTGAGACAGAACTTGATACCAAGAACTGGGATTTTTCTGTAATAAGACTGGCCATGCTTTTGTTTAGAGATGTGTGGACCTTGAGACTTTGGGTTAGGAAAGCATAGAAATGCTGTAAGCATTGCTTATTGGGCCATACTAGTAGAAGCATGGAAGACAGTGGTGCTGACAGTAATTTGAACGGTGAAGACTTGGCCCAAGAGGTTTCAGAGAAGAAAAAATGAATGTTGCCTAGAGACTGTAATTGTGATAATTGATAAGAATGTGGTTGATTTTTGTGTTTTTTTTTTCCCTTTGTCCATAACGTCTGCCTCAGGATAAAAATGTTTTGGGTTAATTTTGTTGGCAGAGGAAAATTCAAAACATCTATGTCTGCTGTATGACTCCATGATTCCCACCATGATGATAATGGACTAAACCTTTGAACTGTAAGGCAACTGTAATTGGATGGGGATTTATATATGTTATTATGGCCATGGCATCTCATAACAATACAACTCTAACTAAAATCCCAACTTAGCCACACAAACTTTGACCTACAATCTGTCCTACCTGCATGATGTACTAGAACAATGATGGAACAGAACTTGTGGAATTGCCCTAACAGTGTCTGATTTAACTTGAGGCCTACTCCACAAAAAGGAGCCCATGACTAACACTGTTTAGATGTCCAAAATCCAGGGCTTTGCTATTCCAGAAACCATGGGTAGAACCAAAAGCTGCTTGTGAAATAATAAAAAAAAGGATGAATAATAATAGTCTGCTTTACTCATAGGTTAGTGTCATGTCCTGTTATCATCAGAGAGACTTCCTTTGTCCGTGGATAGAATCAGGTGCTGAGACCCACAGCCAGATACTTTGAGAAGAGAGAATCTCAATTGAAGGTCTTCATTGAGTCCCTCCCCACAGAGCTTGGAGATCCCAAAGGAAGAAAGAGAAGAAAGATGCTATGAGTCAGTAGGGAATGGAAGACACTAGGAGAACATGGCCCACTGAATCAACTAATTAGGGCAAATATGGGCACATAGAGACTGAAGCGGTGGGTATTGGGATTGCAACTGTCTTTGCCAGGTCTTCTGGGCATATGTATTGCTCTTAGCTTGGTATTTTAGTGTTATTCCAAACAGTAGGTGTAGATATGTTCTCAACCTCTTTTCATGTTTTGGGGGATTTTCCTCCTGTTGGGTTGTCTTGTGCAGTTTTGGTCTGAGGGTTTCTGCCTTATCTTAGTGTGTGTGTGTGTGTGTGTGTGTGTGTGTGTGTGTGTGTGTGTGTGTGTGTGTTATGTTTGGTTCTTGTTTCTTGGAGGCTTAATTTTTTCTGAAGGGAGATAAAAGAGAGTTGATCCTCGGAAGGTGAAGATGGGAGCTAAAAAAAAAATGTAGAGAGGTGAATTTTGGTCAGGGTGTATTGCAACGAAAGAAGAATCTATTTTCTTTTTCTTTTTTTTTTACTTTCTAATCTGACATTTTATTTTTAATACTTACTGATAAGGGATAAGGGTGGATCAGGATTATTGACTTTTATGCAAAATATTTTGCTAAAGTAAAATGAGTCACATTGACACCAAAAATGACAATAGTCACTACTGACTACCTTACAGACATTATTGAATTATTCAAATATAATACAAGCATAAAGGAGAAAAGCACATTGTATGTAAGAAAAAGATAGACTCTTACACACACACACACAAATACCAGTGTACTAACATAAAAGAATTGTAACCTTAGTCAGGGTGGGGTAGCACATAGGCTAAACACAGAATTTCACCTTTTCATCCTCTTCTCCAAATGCATCTTCCCAGTCTCATACCCAGCTTGGTATTAGACAACCTGATGCAGCCTACTCCATTCTTTCTTTCCCACATCTCCAGTGGATCACAAAGATCTTCCTCTCTAAAAGTCCTATTTTTTTTTTAATCATCACTTTATCCAGGTCTGAATACCAGAAGAAATTCCCTGGAAACCAGCAGACTATTTTAACCAGGGAAGTAAGTAGCCTTACTGCAGAAGATACTCTTCTCTCCCTTCTTCCCTTCCCTCCAAATAAATTTACCAGGATCACTTCCAACTTGGCAGCAGACCACCTAGTGCGGCCTCCTCTGCCTCTCTAGATCTGTCTCCAGGGATCATGCAAATCTTTTCTTTCAACATTCCTCCTCACTCATTCTGTTATCACAGCCCTCATCTTCAGCAGGAATTCCCTGGGAACCTACTATCTAAGCGTGCCAAAGAAGAAAGTAAGGTAGACTTGCAAGTAGCCTGGCTTCAGATCCTCACTTTCCCTCCCTTCTTCCACATCCCATCTCCCAGTTGCATCCCAGCTCTGTAGCAGACGACCTATTGTGGCATCTTCTCACCATCTGCCTGATTTCCTAGTTAAGCACAGACAGGTGGAACAGTGCTTTCTTTCCTCTGATGGACTTGATCAGCATTTTCCCCCCAAGCCTGTCTACATAACTAACAGCTCCAAACACCTAGAAAAACATTTTCCTTGTGAATTTAGGTGGCCTCAATAGACCCCAATAGAAATGCCAGACAACACAAGTTTGCCACTTCCTTCTAAGAACCAGAAATGGTAACAGAAATTCAGGCACAAAACACACAATCAATAGAGATAAGATCAGAAGGCAGTACCTAAGATTATAATCTTCTCAATCCTAGATACATAGATGGAAGTATAAAAACAAAATCAGTAACAGCCAGGACAATGTCTTCATTAGAACCCAGCAACTATCACAGTTAGACCGGAGAATTGAAAGATGGCTGAACCATAAAAGAAAGACCTTCACTTTCATGAACATGACAGCTCCTTAAAGAGAGAATGAATAAATCTCTTAAAAGGAATATATGAAAACACAAATAAACAGTGGAAAGAAATGAATATAATAGTTCAAGACATAAAACTGGAAATAGAATCAGTAAATAAACACACACACACACAAACACACACACACACACACACACACACACACACACACACACATATATATATATATATATATCTTGAAATGAGAATTTAGAATTCGTTCAGGATAGTTTCACTTCTTCTATTTCAATTTGTATCGCCTTAATCTCCTTTCATTCTCTTATTGCATTATCTAAAAGTTTGAAAACTATATTGAAAAGATAAGGGGCAAAAGGGTATCCTTGTCTAGTTCCAAGAGAGGAAAGCCTTGCCAACATAAGACACATGATGAAAGTAGAATCTCAGATATTGGAGACAAGACAACAGAAACTGATGCCTCAAACAAAGAAATATTCAATATGTATATATTAAAATTTCTGGCAAAGCCATGCAGTAAATCTGTGACACTATAAAAAGATCCAATCTAAAAATAATAAAAATCCATGAATGATATAGGATATAGTATACAGCATATAGATATACTACAGGGCATTTAGTGCTATTTGCAGCTATTATAAAGGGTGATGTTTGCCTAATTTCATTGTCTGCCCTTTTATCTTTTGTGTATAGGAGGGCTACTGATTTCTTTGAGTTAATCTTGTATCCTGCTATATTTCTGAAGGTATTTATCAGCTGTAGAAGTTCCCTGGTAGAATTTTATGGGTCACTTATGTATACAAATCATCTGCAAATAGAGATAGTTTCACTTCTTCTATTTCAATTTGTATCGCCTTAATCTCCTTTCATTCTCTTATTGCATTATCTAAAAGTTTGAAAACTATATTGAAAAGATAAGGGGCAAAAGGGTATCCTTGTCTAGTTCCTGATTTTAATGGGATTGCTTTGAGTTTTTCTACATTAAGTTTGACAATGGCTGTTGACTTCTTGTAAATCGCCTTTATTACATTGAGATATTTTTCCTGTATTCCTGAACTTTCCAGGGCTTTTATCATAAAAGAGTGTTGGATTTTGTCAAAGGCTTTTTCAGGATCTTAGGATATAATCATGTGTTATTTTTTTTCTTTCAGTTTGTTTATATAATGGATGACGTTTACAGTTTTTCATATGTTGAACCATCCCTGCATTTCTGGAATGACGCATACTTGATCATGGTGGATGATATTTTTTATACATTGTTGTATATGATTTGCACAAATTTTGTTGAGAATTTCCCCATCAATACTCATGAGGGAAATTGGTCTGTAATTCTCCTTCTTTATTGTGTCTTTGAGTGGCTTGGGTATTTGGGTAAATGTGACCTCATAAAAGGAATTTGGCAATATTCCTTCATTTTTTACCGTGTGAAATAGTTTGAGGAGTAATGGTAGTAATTCTTCTTTATATGCCTGGTAGAATTCTGCGCTGGAACCATCTCGCCCTGGGCTTTTCTACTTGGGAGGCTTTTAATGACAACTTCAATTTCCTTTAGGGTTATAGGACTGTTTATGTAATTAATCTGATCTTCATTTAATTTTGGTAAATGATACCTTCCAAAAAGCTGTCCATTTTGTCTAGGTTTTCCATTTTTGTGGAATATAGATTTTCAAAGTATGACCTGATAATTCTCTGGATTTACCGAGGGTTTGTTGTTATGTATCTCTTCTCTTTTCTGATTTTGTTGATTTGGATACTCTCTCTCTCTGCTTTTTGGTTAGTCTGGGTAAGGGTTTATCTTTCTTGTTGACTTTCTCAAAGAACCAACTCTGTTTCATTGATTCTTTGTATTGTTCTTTTTGTTTCATTTGCATTGATTTCAGCTCTAAGTTTGATTATTTCTTGCCATCTCCTCCTTCTAGATGAGTTCGCTTCTAATTGTTCTAAGGCTTTCAGCTGTGCTGTTAGTTCTCTAGTGTGAAATTTAGGCTTTTTATATAGGCATCTAGTGCTATGAATTTTCCTCTTAAGACTGCCTTCATTGTGTCCCATAAGTTTGGATACGTTGTGGATTCATTTTCATTAAATTCTAGGAACACTCTGAATTCTTTCTTAATTTCTTCCTTGACCAGAGGTGGTTCTGCTGAGTAATGTTTAGTTTCTATGAGTTAGTAGGCTTTCTGTGATATTTGATGTTGATGAACTCTAACTTTAGGTCCTGGTGGTCCAATGTGAATAAACAGGATTATTAACATTTTTTTATCTATTGATATTTACCTTATGACCAATTATGTGGTCCATTTTACAGAAAGTTCCATGTGGTGCTGAGAAATATGTATATTCCTTTGCATTTGAATGGAAGCTTCTATAAATATCTAATAAATATCTATTAAATCCATTTGCATCATAACCTCTGTTAGACTCCTTATTTCTCTGTTGAGTCTCTGTCTGGTTGACCTATCCAAGGGTGAAAGTAGGGTATTGAAGTCTCCTACTATTAGGGTGTGAGAATTGAATTGGGATTCAAGCTTTAGCAGTGTTTCTTTTACATAAGGTAGCTTGTATGTATATCCTTTGTCTGGACTTTTCTTTTGTTGAATTATTGAGTATTTGTGGGTTCGTGGGTGTATCTGGGATCCTTAGGTTATAATTTTTCCTCTAACGCTTTCTGGAGGGCCAGATTGGTAGATAGTTACTATCAGATAGATCAGTCTGACTTGGTCATGAAATATCTCGTTTACTCCATCTATGATGATTGATAATTTTGCTGTGTATAGTATTCTAGTTTGGCAGCTATGCTCTTTTAGCATCTGTACAACTCCTGACCAAGCTCTTCTAGCTTTCATCCTTTCCATTGAGTAGTAAGGAGTTATTCTGATGGTTCTGCCTTTATAGGTAATTTGACCCTTTTCTTTTGCAGCTCTTAAAATTTTCCTTTGTTCTGTATGTTTTGTGGCTTGATAATTATATGGCAAGTGGACTTTTTTGGGAGGTCATATCTATTTTGTGTTCTGTAAGCTTCTTGTATCTTTTTTTGATATTTCCTTCTTTAAGTTAAGAAAATTTTCTTCTATAATTTTATGGAATATATTATCTGTGCCTTTGAGCTGGTATTCCTCTCCTTGTTCTCTTCCTATTATTCTCAGTTTAGGTCTTTTCATGATGTTCCAGATTTTCTGAACATTTTATGTTATGGCTTTTTTGGTTTTAGTATTTTCTTTGACTAATGTATATATTTCTGCTACTGAGTCTTCAACTCCAGAGATTCTCTCTTCCATCTCTTGGATTCTGTTGGTTATGCTTGTATCTGTAGTTCCAGCTTTTTTCTTTAGGTTTTCTATTTCCACATTTACCTCATTTAGTGCCTTTTTATTGCTTCTATTTCTGTTTTTACTTCCTAGAATGTTTCTTTCATTTTTTGGTTTACCTTTTCTAGGTTTTCTTTCAAGTATTTGTTTATCTCTTCCAATTTTTTGCTTGTATTATCTTCTATTTACTTAAGTGATATTTTTATATCATCTTTGAAGTTGTCAAAAATCTTAATAAAGTTGTTTTTGCTGTTGTTTCCCTTATCATTTGTCTGTTCAGGTCTTGTAGTTGTAGAACCACCACTTTCTACTGGTGTTGCCATGTTGTAATTTATATTGTTATATGTATTTTTTCACTGGCATCTAATCATGGCTTCAGTGCTTCCCGATTATGCAGCTCCTAGTCAGTTTTGGCAAGAGGGCTTGTATGTCTCCTGTCTCCCCTAATCAAGGAATCTGCTCAATCTCTGACTCTGCTCTAGAGAGGGGTCCGAATTTCAAATCCTCAGTTCTTCTTTACTGATGCAGTTCTCCCTGCAGGAGGGGTCAGCCATCCAAGGTCTCGTCTTTGTGGTGTGGCTGGATGAGCCCCTCATAGCCAAACACTAACTCCTGCCTTCTAGGGTTAGTCTGAGAACAGACTCTAGGGATTGACCTTGGTCCCAGAGAGGGACACTCCAGATGGGTGGTTCAGGTGCCAGAATCTGCTCATCTCTTGATGGGGATCTCAGAGGAATCTATTTTCAAATAACAAAACAAAAGGATCAAAATACCACCCCCCCCAATAAATTCTTTGAGGAAAAAAACATATTACTCAATGTAACAGATGAATTTTTGAGAATATTAGCCAGAGAAACAACTTACAAGAGAGAACATCAATAGATACTCTCTAGAACACATAGAGACAACCACAGGGATTGCCTTCCATTCTTTCTGGAGTGCTGTGATTATTTTGCTGTCTATAACATGAAGTTTATATTGAAATAAATTCTGCTTCCAATGTCATGTAACATGCACAACCCTTGCTTCTGTCTTCTTTAAGTTTTTTTTGTTTTGTTTTGTTTTTGTTTTTTTTATTTAAAAAAAAAAAGAGGAATTCAACCAGACATAGAGGTAGACATAAAGACTAAGATGTAAATATGAGGAAAATGCATCATGCACCTGTATGAAATCATCAAATCACATTTTACATGTCAAATTTTGTCAAAATTTTGTGTTTGCAATTGATCTTTTTGTTTATCTATGATTCCTTTTTCACTTTATTAAAAAACTTGAACATAAATAAAACCACCACACCAAAAGGAAAAAGAAGTAGGTGTTACTGATGTCAATGTTAAATTTAAACAACTAGATTTGTGGGACTTTTTGATAATTTTTCAAAATTTTATTTTTGTTAGCATAGGCTTAATGTATTCTGGGAATGAATTTCTGAATTTAAGGTTCTGGGAAAATGTAGTTTTTGAGCTTTTTAGAACTGTAAAATTAGATAATTATTTTAATTTTTTCCAGTTAGAGTAACTATCTCTTTTGCTTACAAACACTGATTCTCAGTTGAAACCAGATAGAATATCTTGAATAAGTTATTAATCTTGGAGAAATCAGAGGTCCCCTAAAAGATATAAGCATTTGACATTTCTCTTGGCTTTCCACCAAAGCTAGATTACAATAATCTATTGCTAAAGATACCATAGACCTTGATTGCAAGATATGGAAAAATTAACAACAAAACCAATTTAGAATGAGCTAAAGTTTTATCTTTACAGGTTAGGTTTAAAAATTCTGGTGGAGTTACATTGGCTGTTGACAAATGAAATGTATCAGTGGTCTGACACACTTGTGAATTCTAGATACAAGATAAGATGTACCAGACAAGATGTCAAATTGTAGCATGACAATGAGGGAACAACCAATCTCTTCAATTGTATTTTAGATTAGTTCTACTGTCAAGGGTTTCTGAATGCCTTTACAAACCTAGTCAAATCCCCTTACTGTGAAAAGCTCCATCCCTTTAGGTCTCAGATAAAAATTACCACTGTTATTTGCTCAGTTGACAGAGTGTCTGACTTCCTTCTAAATATTTTATGTCAATAGACACTTGCTCCTTTTATTCTTAATCACCACAGCCTTTCCTTTCCATTAATGGTAATGAATGTAGAGACTATCACATTCTTAGAATAAATAATGGTCAAGTGTTCATTCATCTAAATCAGGTATTTGTAAACCCCTGCAAAGTATGGGGCACATTATGGATTAGGTAAATAAAAAGAATTTAATAACAAAAGAATAAGAAGGGGCTGAAAATTGTCATCTTCTGGAAATACATAACTATTTCAATTGTGAACTCACATCAACTGGTGGCTCCTTGTACTGTGGCTATAGAAAGCCAGACCTGTTAACAGACAATAAAGGACCAATAAAGGAGTTATAATATCCTACCCTTTTCTAGCATACTATTGGAGAATGCAAAATTCCAGGAAAAAATAAGTTACTATCTTCAGTTGTGTTCCCAGTGGTAAACTCAACCAACTTCTAGTTTATTTTCAGATCCTTATGGACATGCCCTACCTTGTTTAAACTCAGTAGAAATATTTGGATTTAAGAAAGAAATTCTTAGGGAAGAGGGCATTTAAAAGAGAAAAGAGGTGAGAGTTTGGAGAACATACTTTATCATTATGAGAATATGAAAGTTTAAATATAATTAATAAAATTAGATTCTATTATAAGTCACTGTACAATTTCTTAACTAGGAGCCAGCTCCATTAATTGTCATGAGCCATACTATGTTAGAATGTCAGTCAGATATTTTCCTTATCTCACTCAGGATCTGAAAGCTCATTTTCAGCCCTTGATAAATCTGTTTTATTAGAGCTTACAACTCCATAGTATTTCACCACTACTCTGCATGGATATCTTCCTCACCTGATTTAATTTTGGCCTACTCTGCCAGACTTTCTCCAGACAAGAGACACTTTGTTTTCTCTGCTAGTGACTCAAATTAGGTTATTCAAATAAATGAATAACCTTTTTGGTCTGTTTCCATTTAGACACATTTCTGTTGGGGACAACTTTGCTGATGCTATATGGACTCTTAACTCCATGTGACAGTCGATATCTGCTCTACTCCAGGACAGGTGTATCTTCCATGTGGATGCACTTTGCCTTTGATTAGGTTTTGCTTTCTCACACCAGACCATTTTTCAGTATGTATGTCATTATTACTCTACTTTCACATTCTAAAATAAGCTATCTCCAGTAAATCACTCTATTTGCTCTACCCCAACTAAACAAATTTAGTGTAAATTCATTAAAAAAAAAGTGTGTGGAAAATCAGGGGTGAGAAAAAAGGAAAGGGAAACCATGAGTAATATAAAATTAAGGCAAAGTAGACAAAAACTGGATCAATAAAGTTTATTTAAGAATCACTTTATAGTTTATTATTTCTCTCAGAATTCTAAATTCAAATTTTTCTGTAATAAAATGCATATTTATAATAGGAAGGCAAAAGTACAATGTGAAAAAGAGGATTTGTGGGCATAAGGAATGATTTCTTCTATTATAAATGAAATATATTTACACTTAAAGGCTAACTATAGTTATTCAGTGAAGAAATTCAGTTATTTAAAGCAAACGATTATAACATGTCTACCATTACCTATTCTACAAAATACATGTACTAATCTTTCTATATATTAAGTTTAAACTCAAGAAATTGGCTGTACTTTGATAGATATATTGATTGAATCACACTATGTTGAAACAAATTGAAAGTCAATGGTAATTTCTTTCACACTAACATCAAACACAACTAACAAAATAGGAAGAGGTATAGATTTTTAAAAATCTGTTTCTACAATAAAAATAAACCTGTTTGTAAAACAAATCAAAATGTCACGGTCAGGATTATGTTAGATGGAATTTTGAATAGCATCATAGCAAAAATGGAAATAGAGATGTCGTATAAATCTGATGATTACATTTCTCCTGAGCACATATGAAGTAGTACTATAGCTGAACTGTTCATATAGCAATATATCTTTTAGTTTCTCTAGGAACTTCTATACTCTATTCCACAGTAGCTCTTCTAATTTATATGATCATCAACAAAGCAATGCAGATAAGTTTGCTTTTTCTACAAATTTTTCAACAAATCTGTGTTATTCTTTTACTCTTTTGAAAATAGTCATTTCTTACATGAATGAGGCCAGCATATGTTTTCTACAAAAAAGTCCCCCAATAAATAAACACATAAAGGAAATGTAGGATTAAATAAAGTATGTAATATATCTAGTTATAAAATATGCCAACTCCTGTCATTTGTAGCAAACTGGATGGACCTAGACAGCTTTATAAGTGAAATAAGTCAGACTAGTAAGACATATCTTTTGTCATGATATATATGTGTGTGTGTGTGTGTGTGTGTGTGTGTGTGTGTGTGAAATTGAAAATTGTTGATTTGGCAGAAATTGAGGTAAGAATAATTCTTATGATAAAGTAAAGAGAGAATAGGAAAATGAAGGAAAGAACAGATACTGATCATCAGGTTAACTTAACATTTTTAGTTATATTTACATGTGTTCCATTGTATATTGACTTATTATGTTAAAAGCTCTAAAGGTGTATATGTAGAAAGAATAATTCCAATTAATTTTTATTATAAAGAAATATAAAAAAAGAAATAGTGAATTGTAATATGTAAAAATATGTAGACCTTTCAGAGGCCTGGGAATCTACAAATATTATCAGTAGTAAAACATATTCCTAGGGACAAAGAACAGTAGAATATAAAAAAATTAAATATTAATTCAGTGGAGATAACTAACACATTCTGCACATAGAAATAAAATATATGGCTGTGTATAAAGGGATACTATGAATAGCATTGTCCCCTAGATTTTGGAACACTAAAAGCCAGTTATATAAACTACTGGTTTTTTCTTTTTAACTCTGTCCCTATGACTCATCATAGAGATTTCTGTTGACTCTTCCAATTTTATGCTTTCAGAAGTTAAATGAATTATCAAAAATTGAATGGCAAATTTTTGCTTTTATAATCTGGTAGTATCAGAAAAATTGGAAGAAAATGGCCTTATGTATTTTGGACTTCATTTCTGGATGATCCTTCAATAGACATATACTCGGTGTCCAATAAGGCAGTATTGGAACTTGGTTTGAAATTATGTAGTTTACATTGTTAGCTGTTATTTAGTAGCTAAGATAACAAGGTTAGAGAAATCTCTCTGAATTTAATAAGCCCAGCTTGGTCTTCACAGGATCTTGATGGACTTAGTGTTAAAACTCGGAACTGAGTTCAGAGTACATTATTTTATGAATTATGCCTAAATTATATCTTGAATGTTGTGAGTTATTTATAATTCATTATTTTTCTCTTCTGTAACTGGAAGTAATCAAACTTTAAAAAACAGCAAAATTAACATTTGAGAATTATATATATATATGATGTATATCACATATTAGAGCTTTATATATAGCATTTCAGTATATTTTTACAGTTTATAAATCATCTAAATGATGGGCATAAATGATAGACTAAAGACAATAGTAGAAATAATAGCCTGGATATATGGTTAACTTCAAAAATTCATTATTTTCCAGCTACCTAATTTTTTGTTTTAAAGTTTTTTGGTTTTTTTTTTGAGAAGCTTTAGCATGAGTATACCATTTCTACCATAACTTATTCAACTTCTCCCATGCTACCTCTACTCTCTCTCTCTCAAAATCATTAATTATACTTCTTTATTTAGTATTGTGATATATACATACTAATTAATCCATTTAGTGTTGTCTTTAGGTACTTGTGTTTAGAGCTGACCATTTTGTGTTGATTAACCTACCTTTGGTTTTATCTTTAAAGAAAATTGATGCTCCCTTCCAGTTCAATATTATAAATGCCAAATGACCCGGGTGCTTCCTGTGAGACATTAACGTCTAGAAATGACAGGAAAACTACACCTGTGAATTCTCAAGAATGTGGTTGTCTAAATAAGACCTACATATTATCAATATCTGTCAAAATGCCAAAACACCTTGCCTTAGATGAAGAGTTATAAGCAATTCTATGTAAATTCCTTGAGCCCCTTCTGCCAAGATATCTTCTAACTCATAAGTGTAGGGGTTGTGTTGTAGGTGTACAAGTGGGGCTGGGCAATCAGTGGATACTTATCCTCTGTATTTTTATCAGTTGTGGATCTCTATAATGGTCTACAACTGCTGGGTTGAGGGAGACTCTATGATTAAAAAATGAGAACTATACTTCTATGTGGATATAAAGTTAGGTGTAGAGACTATAGTCAGCAATTACGTTGTCTTAGGACAATGATAGTAGTACATTGTCCTGTAGGGTGTATGATATCTCTAGTTTCTAGTACTTGACCATATTTGTAGTATTAGCTATGAGTTTCTACTACAGAGTACGCATTAACTAAAATTAGACAGCTTTTAGTAAAGTGCCGTTTGTGCAAACTTGAAATACATACATACAATTTCAAAAATACAATATTAAAAAAACCCAATAAGATCTAATTGAGAATTAATCCTTGTATTTGTAGTATTAGCTATGAATTTCTACTACTGAGTATGTATTAACTAAAATTAGAGAGTTTTTAGTAAAGTACCATTTGTGCAAATTTGAAATACATACATACAAATTCAAAAATACAATAGTCAAAAAAAACCAATAAGATCTAATTGAGAATTAAACCTTGTCTTTTTAGTATTAGCTATGAGTTTCTACTACTGAGTGTGCATTAACTAAAATTAGACAGCTTTTAGTAAAGTGCCATTTGTGCAAATTTGAGATACATACATACATACAAATTCAAAAATACAATACTCAAAAAAACCAATAAGATCTATTTGAGAATTAAGCCATGAATTTGAACAAAAATTTCTCAAAAGTAGAAAAAATATTACTAAGTAAATGGTTTCAAATCCTTAGCAATTGGAGACATGTAAATAACAACACATTTGAGATTTTTTTCTTGCCCCAGTCAATCTGACATAAATAGGAAAAAGTCAACTGACTGCAGGTGAAGTTGCAGAGAAAAGAGAATCCTAATTTACTATTGGTGAAGTGTAATTTGGTACAGCTACTATGGAAATCAGTAGAGAAGCTCCACTAAAGTGACCAATCTATATCATTCCACGCTATACCTAAAAGATATAAAATGCTATAACAGGATACTTCCTCAACATTGTTCATTGCAGTTCTCTTATAATAAACTAGTAATGGAAAATACATAGCTATTAATCAACTGGCATCATTCAAAGGGCTGGCACAGGTCTAAGCCAGATAAGGTTCTAATGCTAAAATGAAAAATAGATAAAAGCCTAAATCTCTAACCAGAAAGCTATCTCCAATTTATAATTGCTTGTAAACAGAAAAAAATACTTATTTTCAATGAAGACTCACTAGATATTCAAATGATAGTTATGGTCAGGCCCTTTGCCCAGATGTACATGTAGACAAAATAAAGTCAATGATATTTTTCGATGGTTTTCTTTTTTATAATGCTTTGTCTTAGAATTTTAGGTTATTTTATTTTTGTTTGGTTTGATTCTTGATTTACAAGAATTTTATTTATATAATACAGTTTTCTGATTTTTTGTGGTTTTCTTTGGGTGCAAATGTGAGTACGTCTGTGTCTCCATTTCTATATTATTTGTTCATTAATATATTTATTTTTGGAGGTTTTTACATCATGTAACCCATCAAACTCAATTATCAGACATTGCAAATTTATGTGTTTCTTATATTTTCCCTTAGAGTTATTTCTCCTCAGTTTGTTGGTCTATTTTGCATTCAACACAGATGCAAGCATCACCAAGAGGGTGCAGATATGGAAAAGAAAAAGAATCCTAAACTTAGAAAATACATAGAAAAAATGATTACAATGTTTAAATAAAATGTTAAATCTAAAATATTCCAGATATAAAACATCCTGGAAAACTGGGATACTATGAAAAGACAAAATCTCAGAATAATATTAACAGAAGAATGAGAAGAATCCCAGCTCAAAGATACACAAGAAATATATCAAACAAAACCATAAAGTGAAATCCTACTAACCTAAAGAGGTACAAATAAAATTACAAGATTACAGAACATAAGATTGATTGATTCAAAAAAGGAATTCCCATTGCCACATATTAATTAAGATACCAAAAATACAAAAAGGCAAGGAATATTAAAATCTGCAAAGAAGGTAAAGCAACAAATAAAAGTGAACCTATCAGAATCACAACGGAATTCTAAATGGACACTCTAAGATCAGAAGAGCTTGCCTCAACAGATGGGCTGTGGCTCTAAGAGAAGATATTCTGAACCTGAAAGAAACTGGGAAACACCCTTGAACACATTGGCAGAGAAGAAATCTCCTAAACAGAATACCAATAACACAGCTACAAATGTCAATAATTAATAAATGAGACCTCATTGTTTCTGTAAGGCAAAGACTTAATAGGGAAAAAAATGACAACCTATTGGATGAGAAAAAAAAATCTTTCCCAATTACACATCAAATGGTTGGCTAATTTCCAAAATAAATAAAGAACTCAAGAAACTAGATAAAACAAACTAAATACGTCAATCAAAACTGGGGTACAGGTCTATACATGCAGTAGTCAACCAAGGAGTCTCAAATGCTGAGAAACAATGAAATTTTCAACATCCTTAGCCATCAAGTAAGGACAAATCAAAACAACTCTGAGATTTAAACTTTTACCTATCAGAATGGCAAAGATGAAAAAAAAACCATATGCTATAGCTCATATTGGCAAACCTGGAGCCCAGGAAAGACTCCTTTATTGTTGGTAGGAATGCAAACTTGTTCAGTTGTTTTGGAAATCAACATGATGGTTTCTCAAAAAACTGAGAATTAATCTACCTTAAGATCCAGGGAAAATTCTTTTGGGCATATACCAAATGGACAGTCCATCATATCACAAGGACATTTGCTCAGCTAAGTTTATGGTAATTTTTTTTAAATAGCGAGAAACTGGAAACAATTTAGCTCTCCCCAATCAAAGAATGGATGAAGAAATTGTGGTGTATTTACACAATGGAATATTACTCAGCTATTAAAAATAATTATAGCATAAAATTTGCAGGCAAACAGATGGAACCAGATAAAAAAAAATCATCTTGAGTGAGGTACCCCAGACTCAGAAAGATAAATATGTGATTTAAACATTTACATGTTTGTGGTAGGACTGTTTTCCATATGTGATGTTGTAAATAAAGTAACTGTTTGGTCTATGGCTAGCACCAGAGAAATAGGCAGGAAATCAGAGTAGAGACAGGTAAAAGGAGGACAGAGTCAGTCAGTCTTCATCAAGCACCCCAACCACCAAGAAGAACCATGTAAGGAATCCAGGTGAGCCATGGGCCAGGCCATGTGGCAGGGAGATTCCTAAAAATGGATTAAATTAAAATAAAAAAGCTAGCTAATAATATACTTGGGACATAGGGCAAACAATATAAAATTGTTATAAAACACAAAATAGGTTACCACAAAAGGCAGCTAAAAACCCATGCATCTCACAGAAGACTTAATATAAACAACAAACTACAGTGACTGATTTAAGGTCTTTGCTTATACTAAACAAAAAAAGAAAAAGAGTCAAAAACATTTTTTCTGCTAACAACATTTCCTGAGTTTGTTCTGCATGCTGGAAGATACCTCTGCCATATTAAAAAAGGGATGGATCAGAAATCACAATAATAATAATATTTAAAAAACTCTTCTAGTAGTTAAAAAAGTGATCTACAATAAAAAACAATAAATGCATTGCAAATTGTATAAGGAAAAAACTTTTCTAGTTAAAAAATGATTAAAGATTCTCAATAAAACAGATTTAGACTCACAATACCTCTAGACGGGTTACAATGTATATAAAACATATATAAGCTTCAAAAAAGTTCCTAAAAGATAAAATATAAAATTATAATTATCTACATAAAGATAAAAATACATAAAAGTCTAATTTATAGTTATTATTATGTTTTTTAATTTTTTAACTTTTAATTAACTAACTAAGAAAAACAATTAATCACTAAGACTAATGAAGTTAAACAAATACATATATTTTAAAGATAACTTTAAAATCTGTTTATAAAAATGTGTTACTTAAAGAAAAGTTTCTGCTTTTGTCTCCACAAAAGATCAAAACCTACAAATTAGTTCCAGGCAAATGTAATTTCATTTGCTAATGTCACATAAAAATTCTGTAATAAAATATCAGCTTCCAAGATGCCAATTAAAATAATTCATCCTTGCTCTAAATCCTCATAAAATTATCAATGCCTTTAATCAACAAAATTAATACAGAACTACATCCAATTTCCCAGACATATTACTTATTAATGTTTGTTGACATGGAACTTATCAGGTTACTATATTTATATATTCAGGTAATATTTATTATTCCAAAGCCACTTATAGTACAGAGGGTATTTAGAGGGGAAAAGGGAGAAACAGCATGCAGGAGAGGTCCAAACTGAGCAGTCCTTTCTAACCATGCCATAGGTCAAAAGAGGGCCGGGTTCTTTCTTCTTCTGGGGCTCTTTCCAGTTGACCAAACTCTGCCTGGCTCTGGTTCCTTGACATCATCAGAGTTTACCTGGGTAGCTTCTTGTTTCTCCCTTCCTCTTCCACTTTTGTCTAAATAAAAAAGTTCTAAACTAAGTATAAAACTATATACTATAGGGATCATCATAAGGTTGTGTCTGGGGAAGAGAAAGGCACTAACATAAGCAAGGTCAAACTGCAACTAACAAACAACAAATATGAGGTGCATTTTAATGTCTAGAATGTTGATACAAGACAATGCACAGGGATTGTTTCAAAGCTGTTTATCTCAAACAATAACGTTCTAATACCTGAGTGTCTTTGCTGAGATGTGAAGTAATAACAACCTCAACTATCCATTCTTCAACACCATCAAGAACTGAGAAGGAAAATATATTACCTGAAGTCAGAAACATGAGAGAGTAACTTCCAAGATTTAGGAGAGAACGACAGTTAACTACCTGGACATTCATCCACCACTTCTCTGTACAGCAGGAGCATCCACCCTTTTGGCTACTGGCCTAGGATGTCTGACAAGTCTCTATAGAAGCAGAGTATTTTTGGGTAAGACCATGTTATCCTGTCCAGGCAGGCTTCGGTAGTCTCTATCCTTCATCCTGCTCAAACATATCTGACATTGCTCATGCTGACAGCAGTCAGAGCAAATGCAGTTCTTTGCCTCTCAGGCCATTATTCACCAAACAAGGCAATCTCTTTGCAAGATGTCTGTGATGCTCAACACCACCTCGGGAAAGGAACGTGATGCCAGGAGTTGTCGTGTCTCTCAAGGCCAAATTCTTGAATGCCATATTCTCTTGGTCTATGAAGTGGTTGAAGATTCCTATCTATCTGGTATATTCTAACATGTTTCTGTAAAGTCTGAGTATCCTGACTGTTAGATGGCAAATCTGAGTAGCCATAATCTACAATCCCAGTCAATCAAGAAAGTAAAGCTTACATTGTAAGAATAAAGAATAGGCATTCCAAGAATGAATGTATAACTCCGCCATAATAATTTCAAGTATGACAATCTTATAAATATTAACCAAGATACACATTTCATATCAAATGACAATATCCTAACTATATATTATTGTACAAAATATCTAAACAGAGTTATATAAAACAACTTGTGTATATATTACAACAAATGTTATGACTAGCATAAATAACTAGAGGATAGAAATTGCATTATGGAAATGACAATGTACTTGTTACACATCAATGTGCAAAATATTTTAAACAGAGGTAGACACATGTGTAAAATAAGGCAATTATACATTCAACTTTGTATCAATATACATATTATCCCAATCAAGCATATAGATTAATTTCCCATTTGTATCAATATACAAACATCTGTACCATGATCAACTTTGTAGCAATATACATATTATCTCAATCAAACATATAGATTAATTTCCCATTTGTATCAATATACAAGAATCTGTGCCATGGCAATTCATTTTTCATTCATCCTTTGGCTAATAGTTGTTTGCAGGTATAATAATCTCCTATCTATTCCCTTTTCTTTCTTTCTTTCTTTTTTTTTTTTTTTTGAAAGAAGTTCCTACATCTATAATATCATTCTATCCTCTACCCAAGATTAACTTATAACCATCATATCAAAATGATAATTGACCATAACCCTCCCTTGGATGACCAACTTATCAGAAGAGGGAAGTAGTTCTTTCATTAAGTTGCTTCATGCTGACTTTCAGGACTCTGTGGGGTCCTGTAAGACTAAAACAATGGTTAAGTCCTAATGAAGTAACTGTAAACATATATAACCATTCTATAAACATATATAACCATTCTCATAGTACTGAGTAAGTCCATCTGAAATTCTTGTTAAAGACATGATATGAAACTATCTTACAACTGCCCTGAATGGTCTGTCCATCAAAAGTGATCACTGAGTGACATACAGCAGGTTCCTTCTTTCCCTGTCTCAAGGGTCTTTTTTTTTCCTTTTGGTTGGGGCCCCATCTTCCTTCTCGATGCTTTGGAGAGTGCTGAGTGCTGGTAGAAGAAATTGTTTTTTATATTGGAGAGTTCAATAGATACTATCAACTGAAGATATTGAGCCATCAGGAAGTATTGTGTGCAAACAAGATTTTCAGATTAAGAGAGCAGGAAATGCATAAAGAAGTAAGATTTAAGATTTAAAACAAAAGTGTGATAATATTGGTCCCTATATATTTCATCTATCTTCTGTCTCACCTCAGGTGGATTTTCTGATGTGAGACAGAGTCTCTCAGATTTTATTACCAATGCGCTTGGGTTTAGACAGGGAGAAAGCCACCTGCTCCATCTCCAAAGCCAGCCTTTGTCGTGACCAAACCAGGACCTCATATATCTATATCTATATCTATCTACATATATATATATATCTGTATCTATATATATATATAGATACAGATATATATATATAGGTAGATATATATATATATATATATATATATATATATATAATCATTTGTACAGTTACGAGAATAGAGAAATTATCCTTAGTGCCTGTCAGTGTCAGGTGTCCTTGTAATCCCCTGTAGTCCTTTTAACGCTTCAAAAGTCTAAGCATTCAGCATCCTTTTAACGTCATGAAGAGGGTTGTATCTATTCTTCTGTAAAAACAAAATTGGGACGCTGACCCACCTTAATTAAGTGAATGTTCCTTACCACATATCCAATTGTCTTACAGCAGATGAGCCATTACTCCTTTTCCTCAGGAGGGTTCTCCTTTTTGAATTGGCTCTTTATCAATCTTGTTGGTACCCATATTTTCTCTTTTCCCATGGAAACAAAAGCAAAATCCTTACCCCAATGAAGCACATGTTGTGGCTTCCATTCTGAAGTTAGTACATCCTTGAAATAAACAAGTTGATTCAACTCAGGTGTCCTTTCTATTACAGTGTCTCTCTACAACTGAAGTTCCTTTCTCATCATCATTAAGAAAGTTTAATGTCAGCAAAGCACTATGTAATCTCTCCCTAGGTTTTCTCATACCACCTTTCTGCTAATGAAGCATCTCTTTCAAGGTGTGATGGGATCTTTCCACAACTGCTTGTCCAGTGGGATTGTGTGGTATCCCAGTAAGGTGCTTTATCTCATAATATCCAAAAATCTGCCTCATTTTCTGGGAAACATATGCTGGAGCATTGTCAGTCTTAATTTGATCAGAAATTCCCAATATGGCCATGGCTTACAGAAGATGAGTGAGTACTGCATCAGCATTTTCAGAACTCAGGGCAGTAGCCCACTGCATTCCTGAGTAGGTGTCAATGGTATGAAGAACATATTTCATCTTACCAAATTCCAGAAAGTGAAACACATCCATCTGCCAAATCTCATTTCTCTTTATACCCTTAGGATTACTCCCAGCAGGTAAGGATGGTTGATTGTAGAGGGAACACTTATCAAACTTTTGGAAAATTTCCATGGCTTGATGCCAAGTGATAGAAAAGCTATTCTTTAATCCCTTGCTATTGACATGATGCTTCTTGTGAAATTCTGAGGCTTCTACCACATTTCCTGATCAATCTCATTATTACCCTGTGCCAAATTGCCAGTAAGGCCTGAATGAGCCCTGATATGTGTTATGAACATAGGATGTGTTCTATTTCTGATGATATCCTGCAACTGTATAAACAAAAAGTTAATTTTGTACCATCAGGAATGAAATCATCAGTTTCAATATGAAATACAACTCCTTCTGCATAATGAGAGTCTGTTATGAGGTTAAGAGGTCCTGTAAATTCCAGTAACACCATAATAATAGCATACGGTTCTGCCTTCTGAACAGAATCATAAGGGCTCTGTGCCACCTTACTGAAGCTTTCTGATGTATAAGTGGCCTTTCCTGATTTGTTTGCATCAGTAAAAAATGTAGGAGCTCCAGAAACAGGTTTAACCTGTACCACATGAGGGAAAATCCAATTAGTTTTCTTTATAAACTGAATCCTCTTGATTCTAGGATATTTATTATTAATCTCTGCCAGGAAGCCACTACCGGCCTTCTGCAAAGGTTCAGTGTCTGCCCATAATTAATCAACTTCCTCATTGGTCAAAGGTACAACAATTTCTACTGAATCCTTTCCAGTCAACTGTTGAAGCCTGAATTGTCCTTTGAAAATCAAATCTGAAATCTTTTCAATGAATATTTTCAATTTTTTACTTGATCTAAGTGGTAGAAATATCCATTCTAATATAATATTTTCTCTTTGCATTATGACTACTTTAGGGGAGTACTCAGAAGGTAAAATATCCAGGATGCAGTCGAGGTCTGGTTCTATACAGTTCACATGTGCTTCTTGTAATCTCTTTTCCACCAATGCTAATTCTTTCTCAGCTTCAGCAGAGATTTCCTTGGGACTGTTCAGTTCCTTATCTCCATCTAAGGTTTTGAACAAATAAACCAGTTCATAGTTTTTTATACCAATAACCAGTTGTAGGTGGGCAATATCTCCTAGTAGTTTCTGAAAATCATTAAGTGTCTTCAATCTGTCCCTCTTAAGTTGTACCTACTGAGGTTTAATTGTTTGCAAGCCTATTTTATATCTCAAATAATTGATAGAATCCCCTCTTTGTATTTTCTCAAGGGCAATATGAAGTCCTCAATCAGGCAACACCTTCTTTATTTCTTCAAACAGTCTTTTTGAGGTATCTATGTCTGGGTCTGCTAATAATATATCATCCATATAATGACAAATGATATATTGTGGGAATTGTTTGTGTATCACTTCTAGTGCCTGTTGGACAAAATATTGGCATAGTGTAGGACTATTCAGCATCCCTTGTGGATGGACCTTCCATTGGTACCTTTTTACTGGGTGGGCATTGTTGAAAGTAGGTATAGTGAAAGCAAACTTCTCTTTATCTTGTTCTTGTAAAGGTATGGTAAACAAAACAAAACAAAACAAAAAACAGTCCTTCAGATCAATAACTATAATAGGCCGTCCTTTAAGTAGCAAAGAAGGTAAGGGTATACCAGACTGTGAGGTGGCCATGGGCTTAATCACCTTATTAATTACTCTTTAATCTGTCACCATTCTTCATTTCCCAGATTTCTTCTTGACCACAAATATGGGGGAAATCCATGGGCTGGTTGATTCTTCAATATGCTGAGATTGTAACTGCTCCTGTACCAATTGTTCTAGGGTAAACAATTTCTCCTCTGTCAAAGGTCATTGTTGGACCCAAATAGGCTTGTCTGCAAACCATTTCAAAGGCACGGCTGTGAGTGACTTTGGGGTACCTGCAGCTTTTAGACTGCATTGTTGTATAACCTGAATAACCGGTGGCTGTTTTGCATAGCCTCTTGAGGCATTGTTTTCAGGGCCATTATTGGGTCTTTGGTTGATATTTAAGTCTGGAGGGATCTTAATTCGGGTATTCCATTGTTGTAGAAGATCATAACCCCATAAGTTCACTGCTATGTTGGTCATGTAAATGTTCAATCTTCCTCTCTGTCCTTCTGGTCCTATGCATTCAAGCCATCTCACACTGTGCTTTACTTAAGACAATGTTCCAATACCTAAAAATTGAATATCTACCTCCTTGAGAGGCCAGCTGAGGTGCCATGATTGTGGAATTATGATCGAAACATCAGCTCCTGTGTAAACTAAGCCTTGCATAAAAATATTATCTATTCTTATTTTTAACTTTGGTCTTTGCTCATTTATGGAGGTCTGCCAAAATATGCATTTTATCGGTTTACTGGATACCATCAACTTCTCCTGTAAGGGCAGTATATTGACTATGGCTACATGTTCTACTGTTCCTGGCTTGGGATTTGTTACTTGTCCTGAGAAGGCTGTTCTTCTACTGTGACTGGATATGACTGGACCTTTTTTGGCTTTGAGGTCTGTCTCTTGGGAGCTTCCTGGGGGAAGTCCTGAGTTATGTTTCCCGATGTTAAAACATTGATGTCTTTGTCTCTTATGGATCTACATTTATTTGTTCAATGTCTGTCTTTGTTACACCTCCTACATAGCCCAGAAGTTAGTGGCCTTCTGTTTGAGTCACTCCTGGGATTGGGAGAATTCCCATAGATGCCTTGCCTACAATTCCTAGTTATATGTCCTGGCTTACCACAACTGAAACAAATGATGCTTTGATTTTTTACCCAAACATTAGCAATGGCTTGTCCTACCCAATTCTCTTCATCAGTACGTAGAGATCTGGCATTAATTGCAAGTTGAATCCAATCTTCTAAGGGTGCACCTCTGATCTTTAATGGCATGAGAAATTTCTTACATGTCATATTAGCATGATCAAAGGCCAAAGAGAGTATCAGTTGTGCCCGAACTCCTGAATCTGAAACTGCTCTATTTACAGCCTGAGTCAACCTCTGTAAAATGTCTGTATAAGGCTCCTTTGGACCTTGTATAACCTGAGTATATAACTCAACTCTCTGTCTTGGGTCTAAAACCTTCTCCCAAGCATTTAAGGCAGCAGTATGTCACAGAAAGAGGGCATGGTCATCATAAATAGTCTGAATTGATACATCAGCAAACTGGCCTTTCCCAAGGATTTGTTCCTTGGAGATGGTAACATTCCCAGTTTGATCGTGAGATTCCAAGGCTCTAGCCTCTTCCATAAACCAATTCCTCCACTGTAAGCTTTAACTAGTGTCCAACACTACAGTTGTCATATTCTTCCAGTCATTAGGAATTAACTGATTTTGTGTTCACCATGAGTTTATGAATTGCTTCACAAAAGATGATTGTACACCATATGTCACTATGGCTTCCTTTATTGTTTTTAGATCCTGCATGTGGATAGGTTCATAATTATATTCCATGTTATCTGAAGCCTTTCCATATGATTTTTTATTCTCTGCCACAACTGGGAATAATGTTGGAGGAGAAGAGGGTAGTCCCCTCATTGTAAACACCCTAGGTGGAGCATTTTCCCTACTGTAATATCTTTTAACAGGAGGCTCTGGGTTGTCTTGAGCAGATGTTGCCTCAGAATCTTTTCCTATTATCACCATATGACCCTCATAATCTTATAACCTAGAGGTAATGGTCTTTTTCAGTGTTTTAAGGTCCTGCATAAATGAACTTTGCAACAATTTTATAGAGTGGAAAATTCTCTAAGTCTCTACATCTACATGTTCTACTACTTTCTGATCCTTTTCTTGAACATGTTTTGCTAGTTTCCTAATTTCATCAATATAAACTCTGCACTCCTCTCTAACCAATGTAAACCTCTCATCTATGGAGGAAGCGAGCTTCTTAATTGTCTAAAATACTCATCCATGTCATACATCTTAGCAAGTAAAGCTGTCTTAGAATCCTAATGTATCTCATACACCCTATTGAGTATGCATTCATCCCTATGCTGGGATCCTTTAAAATAGGTAGGTATAAAGTATATTATCACACAAAAAAAAACAAAAGAATTCCTGGGTTGAAATAGCCTCCAAATGCATAATCCTGAAAATAATCCTCTATCACCATTGTAAAAAAGTGGGTAAAATTCTGAACAGTTATTTCATCAGACATTTTGAAAGAAAAAAAATGTGATTACCTTACTTAGATGTAATGAGGACTTATGACCATCAGGTGATGCAGTTGCATTCAGCAGCAGCAGCGGAGCCCAGAACAAAATGGCATTTCCAATTCCCCTGGCACAGCCTTTGCTTCCTTCAGCAAATTCTACCAGTGTGTGCCATCACAACCGGCTGTGAAAACCTCTCCACTTTGGACCATCAGATGACTTGGAACTTATCAGGCCACTATATTTATATATTCAGGTAATATTTTTTATTCCAAAGCCACTTATGGTACAGAAGGTATTCAGAGGGGAAAAGGGAGAAACAGCACTCAGGAGAGATCCAAACTGAGCAGCCCTTCCTAACCACACCACAGGTCAAAAAAGGGCCAGGTTCTTTCCTCTTCAGGGGCTTTTTCCTGCTGACCACACCCTGCCCAGCTCTGGTTCCTTGACATCATCAGAGTTTACCTGGGTAGCTTCTGGTTTCCTGCTACAGTTTGTCTTCACTATAAATAGTTAATAGTCATAGTCAAGTTCTTTCAAAAGTAATAAAACTGTATTTTGTGTGTGATGCTAAAAATGAAGTAAGTGTTTTGGCTTATAGCAAACATCATAACAATAATCAAAAAATAAAAATAAAATGAAGTAAAAATAGGGCATTGTCAGTCAGTCTCCATCAAGCCTCACCTCAAAATAACATATAAAAAATCCAAGTGAGCCACAGGCTGGTCCATGTGGCAAATAGATTACAAAAATAAGTTAAATTAAAATAAAAGAGCTAATTAACAATATACTTAAGATACAATATAAAATTAATATAAGAATCTAAATCGTTTTTAAGAAAAAAAGGTGCTGTGGGCTAGGTCCATACTTCTAGCCCAAATGAGCCCAAAAATCTTTTAAAACATATGTTAACATAAACTATAAAGTATAGGATAATGATTCTAAAAACCACGGATCCAGAGAAGCTAAATAGCAAGGATAACACGAGGGGGATGTAGGAATCTACTTGAGAATAAGAAATGGAATAAACATTGTGGTTGGAGGAGGGGGTAAGGGAGGAGTCAGGTAGAGGCAAAGTAGAGGGACAGAACACTAGGAGAGACAATGAAAATTGGTGGTGGGGATTCTCCAGAAAAAGCTAGAAACCTAATATTGTAACAATTCTAGGAACCTACCAAGATGACCCTAGATAGAACTCCTAGCTACTGGGGGAGACTGAGCCTGAAACTGACCATCATTTGTGACCAGACAAGCAATCCAGTAGAAGGATTGAGATGCAATTTCTCTTGCCTACAAGATATGCGGGGGTACTGGTGGAACAGAAATTGTGGGAATGGCCAAGAAATGATTGATCCAGCTTGAGACACATACTATGAGAGAGATCCTACCCAAGTATTGAAATAATCCTTAATGATACTGTGGTATATTCCTAGATTGTTGCCAAGCCCAAATGTTATTAGCAAAGCTTCATTCAATAACTGACAGAGACAATTCAGAGACCCACAGCCATATATTAGGTGGACGCAAAAGAATCTTGCAGAAGAAAAATAAAGATTGCAGGAGCCAGAGAAGCCACAAGAGAACCCACAGAATCAATTAACCTTGGCTCATAGGTGATTATAACGACTGAAAGGACAACCAAGGACCCATGTGGAATTGACCTAGATACACTGAATATATCTTACAGTGGTATAGCTCAGTCTCTCTGAGGGAACACTAACAGTGGGAATAGGAACTATCTCTGACTCTTCTCACAGCTTTTTGGACACTTATCCTCATACTGGGTTGCCCATTCCAGCCTTAAATTTGATATTCCATGTGTGTTTATCCATGGAAAGCCTATGTTTCATTGAATAGAAACAGAGGACAAATGCAGGGATACAGAAAGGAGATGGGAGACCCTGGAAGAAAAAAGTGGGGAACACACGTGCATATGTATGTATGTATGTATGTGTATATATGTGCTATGTAATTAAAATGCATATATGTGAGCTGAATAAAAAAAAAACAATGGGCATTGTCAAAGTGATTGGGAAAAAAGCCATGTGTTCTCAATGCTACAGGGCAATATACAAAAGCTGGGGTCAGGAGAGGTGGTCATACACAGGAAAGAATATATATTGTGTGTTTACCCAGAGCCTAATGATCATCAGTATAAACATAGATACATGTAACACTAAATGGATTTAATAGGTTATATTTAGAAGTATATATGCAGTATTTACATTTTTATAAGCATTCAATAACAACTGATGCAAAGTGATGATTTTGAAGGAGAGCAGAAACGACTATATGATATATGGAAGAGTTTGGGGAGGGGGAAGGGAAGCATTGCAATTATCTTATAATCATAATCTTAAATATTTATTTAAAAATGCATAGGTACAAATTTGCCAACTAAGGGAATCTTTCTGGCACAAAACTTTGCCCTCACTTAAACACAGCTATATTTTAAGTGCTTATTTTTATGACTTATGAATAATACGTACGTTATAGACTTTGATGTTCTGAAGAGGTAATATAACTCTCCTGTGCGTATACTATTTAAATTTCAAAATGGCGCACTGTCCGCCTTCATTTATCTTGTGAAATACTTTAAACTCCCTTCAATTTTCCTTAATTTTACATACCTGACATTGAACAAAATATTTAAGAAATATCATATCTGTATTTCCCTTCAGCCAGAAGGTATGTAACTTGTCACATACAATTATAAATTCTTTGAAGGGCTTGTCATTTTTTAGGTTTGTGATAAATATAGCATTTTTAGAACTCAGTAGAGGATATATAATCATATTTAAATACTTTTGTAAGAATAGAGATCTAGAAACATTATTAATTACATTTGATTTAAAATTATAAAAGTAAAAATGAGATGCATAATTAATAAATATTAGCTTCTGCAGCTATGAGGATCACAAATTTCTATAATAACTTATGTAAATACTATTTTAAGGATAGTGTGGGTGAGTGAGTAATTTGTAGCAATATTCTGAGAAGAATTCCTTTTAGAGATTCAATACACAGCTCACCAGTAACAATAAAATGGTTACATTGTTCAATAGAGAACTATTAAGGTCAAACCACATATAATAAAGATACTCAAATAGTTCTTTTAAAACTTCTGCTCCTTTTAAGATTTTTATTTGTGCTTGGAGTTTTAAATCAAAAACCAATTATAATAAAATAAAATCCAATTTTATGGGCCATGGAGACCATGCAATTTCATTTATCATTACAGAGTCTCTCCCACTTGGATTTCTTTTGAACATTTCACTGATAGGGAATTTTTTTTCTAACTGCATCAGCAAACTAAAGATGTAACATCGTTCAATTTTTGTTGTATGCACTTTGTTCTCACCTGACATCAGCTCAAGTCTGTTATCAGTCTCCAAGATGCAATGAGAAACAATACTTTTTGTGCTGAATGTCTTGTCATAGTTTTTGTAGTGCCAATGAAATATTTCCCTGGAGTACATTAAAAAAAAACCTTGAGGATGTAATACTTTCAAATTTATTTTTTTTAAGTAACAAGGATTTCTACATAAAATATCCTTATTACTGTCCTTATCTTAAAAGAATGGAGACTAATATAAACATTTGGTCCTATATATACATACATATGTGTATATACACACATATATGTTTTTATATATTCAAATTCCTATTTTCATCTTTAATTTAAAGTCTTTTTTTTCATACAATATATCCTGTTTTTGCTTTCCGCCAAATCTCTCAATTCTCCCCTCTATTCCTCTTTTATTCACCTACAGAAATAAGAATAAAATAAAATATTATTAAACATAAACAATTAAACTGAAAGAGAACAAGTAAAACAAACAGAAGAAAAAGAGCCCAAGAAAAGACACAAGAAACTTATATAGAGCAGAGACACTTATTCTCACACTCGGGAATCACACAGAAACACAAAATTAGAAACCAATATACATGCAGAGGACATCTCGGAAAAACAATCAATCAAACAAACAGAAAAATCCTCATACAATACTTTAGATAAACAACCTTTATCCCTTTACCTGCAAATTTCATGATATCATTTCATTATACTAGTGTCAAAATAATTATGCGTTATGTAAATTTATTACATTTTCTTTATCTGTTCATCTGTTCATGACATCTAATTTGTTTCCAATTTTTGGCTACAAAGAACAAAAAAAAAAATACACTTTATTAAGTGCCTCTGGTAGGATGTAGCTTCTTTGGAATTTATTCATATGGGTTATATATCTGCATCTTGAATTAGATCTATTACTATCATCTTGAGGAACTCCCACAATGATTTCCATAGATTTTCTTGATGTCTTTTTCCTCATTGTCATATCTAATTTTGTTAATTTGGATCCTCTATCTCTGTCTTTTGATTAATTTAGCTAAGGGTCTGTCATTCTTATTAATTTACTCAAAGAACCACCTCTATTTCATATGTTCTTCATATTT
Organism: Sigmodon hispidus; assembly: GCA_004025045.1. NCBI lineage: Eukaryota > Metazoa > Chordata > Mammalia > Rodentia > Cricetidae > Sigmodon > Sigmodon hispidus. Next base: position 79,268 of record PVIH01005798.1, read on the forward strand.
TTTGTTGTTTCTATTCTATTTATTTTTATAACTTAGTTTCATTATTTATTGTAATTTACACTTTTTGGGTGTCATTCTTCTTTTTGTTCTAGTGCTTCCATGTCTTTAGCTAATTTCTTAGCATGAGATCACTTCTTTCTTTTACTTTTTATATTTTAATGTAAGCACTTATTCCTATAGTATTCTCCTAGAACTGCCTTCATTGTGTTCCCAAAGTTTAGGTGTGTTGTATTTTCATTTCCATTCAATTCTAGAAAATTGTAAATTTCTATTTTTACCCCTCCTTTTTTTTTAATTCAACAGTGTACTGTTCAGTAACAATGAGTTTGTAAACTCTCTGTTGCTTCTGATGTTATTGATATCCAGTTTTAAAACCATGGTGGTTCTACATGCTGTGAGAAGTTACTTAAATTGTTTGGTATCTGTTGAGATTTTGTATATGTTTGGGTATGAAGTTAATTTTTGTGAAAATTCCATAATGTGCTGACAAGTAGGTAGATTTCTTTGTTTCTGAGTAAAATGTTTTGTGCGTATGTGTTTGGTTTATGAAGTCAGTTAGCTCTAGGATTTCCCTGTTTAGTTTTTATCTGGGTGACATATTTATTGATGAGAGTATGGTATTGAAGTTTCCTACTTCCAGCATGTAAGAGTCAGTTTTTTTATTTAACTGTAACATTTCTTTTATAAACTTTTTAGCCCTTATGTTTGGTACATAATATTAAATATTGCAATGTCCTCTTGTTGTAATTTTCCTTTGATGAGTATGCAGTGTCCTTCCCTATCTTTTCTGATTAATTTTGCTTTATAGTCTTCTAGTTTCTTAGGTCTATTTGCTCAGAATATTTTTCAAACCCTTTACCATGATCTATGCTGAAGATAAAGTATAAGAATGGATTCTATTTTCACATTCATTTTACTAGTCAATATCTTTATTGGGGAATTTATTACTGATACAGAGGTAGCAATGAAGACTATTTGTTTACTCCTCTGATTTTGTTGTAGTATATGCACTCACCCTTGATTTGTAAGTCTGGGATTATCTGTTTCTTGTGTTTTCTTTGGTGTGGGAAAACCCTTGAGGTTGAATTTTTCCTTTCAGTGCCTTCAGCATTTATAGTTTAGATATTTCTTAAATGTAATTTTGTTATGGATGTCTTAGTTTTTCCATCTATTGCGATTCACATTTTTGATGATGTAGTGGTCTTTCCTTGCATTTGTCACCTCTTTGAGTGCAAGCCCCTCATCTGGCTTTGCAATCTTTATTTCTTCTGTGTGTTTTGTATTTTGATTATTATGTGTTGTGAACAGTTTCTTTTTTAATTCAGTCCATTTGTCTTTGTTTCTTAGACCTTAATAGTCATCTCTTTCTTTAGATTTAGGAAAAGTTCTCTCATGATATTGTTGAAACTATTTTCTGTAACTTTAACCTGGGTTTTTTCTCCTTCTTCTATTCCTAATATTCTTAGATTTCATTTCATCTTTGATAGTATCCCAGAGTCCATAGATGAAATTTGCTTAGAATTTTAAAAAAATATTTAATTGACCAAAGTAGCTACTCATACTATTTTGTCTTTAGTACCTCTCTTTACCATTTTCTCTTCTGTGACTTATATTGTTAGAGAGGCTTGACTCTGAGATTTCTATTAAAGTTTCTAAATTTTTTATTTCCCTTAGTTTGAGTACTCTTCATTATTTCTCTTTTTGCACTCAGATCTTTAACTCTTTTTATTCATTCATTTCCACTCTTTGTGTTTCCATAGATTCTTTAGTAGATTCACTCATTCCCTCTTTATAGAATTCTATTTGTATCCATAAAATCTATCTAGAGGTACATGTCTTGTCTTTTACCTGTGCTACAATACTCAGAACATATAGCAGTAGGATTTCTGGACTCTAATGGAGACATATTGTTCTGATTGTTATTTTTTGTTTGTTTGTTTCTGTGCTGACATCTAGGCATTCAAGTTTGTGATTATTTTAATTCTAGGTGCTGATATTTGCTCTGACCTCTTTTGTTTGAGTGTTTTGTTTCTTGGTTTATGTTTCCTTGTCTGGTTCCTTAGGAGACAATGGTGATTGTGTGTTGCCTGATAGAAAAAAAATTACTCCTGGGATTTTGCCAGGTGTGACCACTGGGAGGTCCAGGAGTAAAGTATTTCTTGATACCGGGAGCTGACATTTAGGAATGGGAATAATCTTGATGGGGAGCTCTGCTCCCCAGGACCAAACTGAAACTTCTCAGAGACACAGAAGAGGACCATATAAACAGAGTATTGACTGTCCTCTAGTAGTTCTAGGAAATTCTCAGCTTTGGCCAGCATTGTAAGTTAATGGGTCTATAGTATCCATAGAAAGGAGCAAAACATGGATTCCACCCAGATCTGCTTATTCTATTGAGAATGGGAGAAAGAAGAGAAAAACATAGCAGGTAGTTTGCTTCAGATGTGGAGATGAAACCAGAGAATCAGATTTGGAGGAGATGAAGGTGCATGTTTATTTGAAATTTACCTACCTGATATTCTAGCATTCATGCTTCTCTGGTCCAATTGACAAGTGGGTTCCCAATGCATACCTGCTGGAGCTGGAAACTGGGACAGTGGAATGTGAGGAGGAAGAAGGAAGGAGAAGATAAGTATGATCCATAGAAGATGAAGCCAGAGAAGGAGAGGCCACAAGACGGTAGTGTGCTGCAGAAGTGGAGATGAAACTGGGTAAATGAATTCGGAGGAGAGGATGGACAGGTGAAGCTCTGGAGTTAGTTTATCTGCTTCCCTGACCAGAATTGCCTAGAAATTCCCAGGTAATGCTGACTGGGATTGGGGACTTGGATGAGTGGGAACAAAGGTTAGAGGAAAAGATCTATGTAATCTGTTGGAGATGATTTCAGAGTGGGTAGGTAGACTTCAGCAAGTGCTCTGCTAGAATTAGGTTAAGACTGAGTCACTGGTTTGTGGTATGCCTATTTATGATATTTTAAAAAGAAGCCATTAATAAGAAAATTAAAATACCTAAAGGTGTAACCATTAGTTGTTGTATTTATATATTTATTTAAGTTTAAAAAATATGTGTGTTTCACCTCTTGCCTAAAATATATGCAAAACACTAACACATAAAATTTATGAATTCTTGTTCTTAGAATATGTCATGTCAGTTCTAAAAATGTAACTAGATAAACTTACTGAGCTAGGGGAAAAGTTGTTCAAAATAAACAAATAAAACCTCACAGAGATGCCCATAAACCATCAGGCAAAAATATATCACAAAGGTCCTTTGAGAATCCTTCTATTTAAAGTTGTTTTCTTGTTGTTGTTTAATATACAAACCACTGTTCCACTTCCATTTCCCTTTTGCAGTCATCTTCCAAATTTCCCTCACCCCACACACCCATCCATTCCTCTGAGAGGAAAAGGACTCCAAGGTCCTGCCACATTGCTAAAGGTATTTATCAGCTGTGAAAGTTCCCTGGTAACATTTTTGGGGTTACTTATGTATTCAATCATATCATCTGTAAATACTGAAAGTTTGACTTCTTTCCAATTTGCCATTGATCCCCTTTTGTTGTCTTATTGCTCTTGTGAGAACTTTGAATACTATATTGAATAGATATGGAGGGACGGGATAATTTTGTCTTGTCTCAGATTTTACTGGGAACTCGAATTTCTCTCCAGTTATTTTGATTTTGGCTTGCTGTATATTGTTTTTATTATATTTAGGTAGGTTCCTTATATATCTGATCTCTCTTAGACCTTTATCATAAAGGAGTGTTGAATTCTGTCAAAGGCTTCTTGAGCATGTAATGAAATTTTCATGTGGTTCTTTTCTTTTAGGTTGTTTATATGGTGGATGACATTGACAGATTATCGTATGTTGAACTATTCCTGCATTTCTGGGATGAAGCCTACTTGATCATGGTGAATGTTTTTTGATAGGTTCTTGAATTTGGTTTGTCATTACTTTAATATTTTTAGATTAATGTGCACAAAGGAGACTGATCTGTAATTCTTTTTGTTTGTTGCATATTTGTGTGGCTTGGGAATTAAGGTGACAGTAGCCTCATAAAAAGAGTTTGTCAATGTTAAAAAATAGAGGGAGAGTGTTCAAATCAACAAAATCAGAAATGAAAAGGGGGACATAACAACAGACCCCCAAGAAATAGAGAGAATTATCAGATCATATTTTGAAAATCTGTATTCCACAAAAATGTAAAACCTAGAAGAAATGGACAGCTTTCTGGACAGGTACCATCTACCAAAATTAAATGAAGATCAGATTAATTACCTAAACAGGCCTATAACCCTTAAGGAAATTGAAGCTGTCATTAAAATCCTCCCCAAAAATAAAAGCCCTGGTCCTGATGGTTTCAGTGCCGAATACTACCAGACATTCAAAGAAGAATTACTACGGTTACTCCTCAAACTATTTCACACAGTAGAAACTGAAGGAATATTGCCAAACTCCTTTTATGAGGCCACAATCACCCTAATATCCAAGCCACTCAAAGACACAACAAAGAAGGAAAACTACAGACCAATTTCCCTCATGAATATTGATGTGAAAATTCTCAACAAAATTTTGGCAAACCGTATACAACAATGTATAAAAGATATCATCCACCATGACCAAGTAGGCTTCTTCCCAGAAATGCAGGGCTGGTTTAACATACGAAAAACTGCAAATGTTATCAATCATATAAACAAACTAAAGGAACAAAACCACATGATCATATCCTTAGATGAGGAAAAAGCCTTTGACAAAATCCAACACTCCTTTATGATTAAGGCCTTGGAGAGATCAGGAATACAGGGAGAATACCTAAATATAATAAAGGCAATTTACAAGAAGCCGACAGCCAGTATCAAACTTAATGGAGAAAAACTGAAAGCAATCCCACTAAAGTCAGGAACTAGACAAGGATGTCCTCTCTCCCCTAATCTATTCAATATAGTTCTCGAAGTTTTAGCTAAAGCAATAAGGGAACAAAAAGAGATTAAGGGGATACAAATTGGAAAAGAAGAAGTGAAGCTATCTCTATTTGCAGATGATATGATTGTATACATAAGTGACCCACAAAATTCTTCCATGGAACTGCTAGAGTCGATAAACACCTTCAGCAATGTAGCAGGATACAAGATTAACTCAAAGAAATCAGTAGCCCTTCCATACGCTAAAGATAGAAGAGCTGAAAAAGAAATAAGGGAAATATTACCCTTCATAATAGCTGTAAATAGTATTAAATACCTTGGAGTAACTATAACCAAAGAAGTAACAGACCTATTTGACAAAAATTTTAAATCACTGAAGAAAGAAATTGAAGAGGATATCAGAAAATGGAAAGCTCTCCCATGTTCCTGGATTGGTAGGATCAACATAATAAAAATGGCAATTCAGTCAGTGTTCCCTCTGTTTTTATTGTGTGAACCAATCTGAGGAGTACTTGTATTAGTTCTTCTTTGAAATTCTGGTAGGATTCTGCACTGAAACCATCTGTCCCTGGGCTTTTTTTTTTTTTTTTTTTTTTTTTTTTTAATGGGGAAACTTTTAATAATTCCTTCTATTTCCTTCAGGTTATAGATCTATTTAAGTTGCTTGTGTGATATTAATTTAATTTTGGTAATTGCTACCTATCCAGAAAGCTGTTCATTTCTTTTAGGTTCTTATTTTTAGTAGAGTACAGGTTTCTGAAGTATGACCTAATGATTCTCTGGATTTCCTTGATGTGTATTGCTATGTCCCCCTTGTCATTTTTGATTTTGTTAATTTGGATATTCTCTCTCTGCCTTTTGGTTAGTTTGAGTAAGGAGTTGTCTATCTTGTTGAGTCATAACATGTTAGATCTTTTATTTCCATGCTAAGTTTCCATCTGGTAGATGTGTCCATTGGTGAGAGTGAGGTGTCGAAGTTTTTCACAATTAGTGTGTGGTGTTTGATGTTTAATTTAAGCTATGGCAATGCTTCTTTTATATATGTGGATGCCCTTTTTTATTTGAGGCATAAATGTTCAGGATTTAGATTTTATCTTGAAGGGATTTTTCCTGAGACAAATATGCAATAACCTTCTAATTCTCTTTTGAAGAATTTTAATTTTAAGTCTATTTTGTTAGATATTAAGATAGCTATACCAGCTTGCTTTAAAGTCCACTAAATTGCTAAGTCTTTTCCCAGTCTTTTACTATGAGCCAAGGCCTGTCTTTGTAGTTGAAGTATGTTTCCTTGTAAGCAGAAGGACAGATTTTCATTTTGTATCCATTGTGTTACCTTGTGTATTGTTAAAGGGAAATTAAATCCACTGATATTAAGAGGTATTAATGAGCAGTGATTGTTTATTTCTGTGTTTATTTTTATTTTTTATTTTTGGTGGTAGTGTGTGTGTGTGTGTGTGTGTGTGTGTGTGTGTTTTCCGTCTTTGAGCTTTCCTGCTGTGAATTTATCTATTTTTTATGTTTTCATGGATACATCCATCTTCCACAGGTTAAAATTTTAAAGTTTTCCCTCTAGTGCTTTTGGTAGGAATAGATTTGTTGAAATGATTGTATAAAAATGGTTTTGTAATGAATATCTTATTTACTACATCTATGGTTATTGAGAGTTTTGACTGGGCATAGTAGTCTGGGCTGGCATCATATTCTCTTAGTGTCTGTATAACATCTGCCCAGGACCTTCTGGCTTCAATAGTCTCCACTGAGAAGTTGGGTGTTATTCTGATGGGTCTGACTTTATAAAATATTTGGCCATTTTCCTTTGTAGCTCTTAATATTCTTTCTTTATATGTATATTTAGTTTTTATTATGTAGTAAGTTTAATTTTGTGGGATTTAATCTATTTGGTATTCTGTAAGCTTCTTTTATCTTTATAGGCATTTTATTTTTAAGATGGGAAATTTTTTCCCATGATTTGGTTAAATATACTTTCTGTGCTTTTGAGCTGGTATTCTCCTTCTTCTATTTCTATTATGCTTAGGTTTACTCTTTTCATGGTGTCTCACATATCCTTAGCTGTTTTGTTATGACTTTTTTTTTTACTTTATTTGTTTCTTTGACTTATGATTCTATTTCCTCAGTTGTATCTTCCATGGCAGAAATTTTCTTTTGCATCACTTGTCTTCTGTTGGTTATGCATGCATCTGTAGTTCCTGTCTACTCAGAGTTTCCATTTCTATTATTTCCTCAGTTTGTGTCTTCTTTATTACTATATTTCAGTTTTTAAATCTTGAACTGTTTTCTTCACGTGTTTAGTTGCTTTCCCTTGTTTTTCTTGGCTTTCTTTAAGTGATTTATTGATTTTGCCCATTTTTTGCTTGTCTTTTTCCTCTATTTTCTTTAAGGGATTTTATCATTTCCTCTTCAATTTCCTTTTTAAAAGCTTCTATCATCTTCATAAAGTTATTTTTAAGGTTGTTTTCTGCTTTTTCAAAGTTGGAGTGTTCAGGTCTTGCTGTCGTATAGCTTCTAGGTTCTAGTGGTGCCATATTGTTTTTTTTATGCTGTGAAATATATTTTTGCACTGGTGTTTTCCCATCTCTTCCTCCAATTGATGCACGTGTTGTCTATGTTTCAGGAAGTTAGTCTTAGTCCATTTGGTGCTTTGGTGCAATTGAAGCTCTTGACAAAATTAGAGTCATTGGGGTCTGTCTGGGTTTTAGAAAGCAGTTGAGGTTTCTGTGAAATTGATGAATTTGGGGGATTGGATGGGGTTTATAGGTCTGATGAGTGGCAGTGATAGTCAGTCCTGCCTGCTTACCTGTACCTCGAGCTCCAATGAGGTTGGGAGTAAAATTTTTGCCCTGTTTCCCAAAACTTGAGGCTGGCCTGGCTGGGTGAGTGGAAAGAGAAAAACTCATTTCAATATTTTGAAGACCATCATCCTAACATTTCTGTAATATGAATCAGTCCTTTCACCTCAATGGTTCTTTCTTTTTCTCTTTATTTCCTGCTCCCTTCTTCTCCTCTCTCTGTCTACTTTATGCTCTCTCCCCCTCTCTCATCTCTCTTTCTTACTTTCTATCTGTGTTTTCTCTCTACTTTCTATTATGTTTCTCTTTCATAAATATTTTAAATATTAATCTGAAGTACTCATACTTTGAAATTTTTCTATACCTAACCAAGGACAATTGGATTCAAGTATGTGAAGGAATCTTTTTCTGAAATATTTTAATGCAATTTTGTCAACAGAGAAAGAAGATTTATATTCATAAGGTTCTATATTCATTCACCAAGTACTTCTTTTATGAGCAAATAAGTAAATATGGCTATGTTAGCTGCTAGATATAACCTTTGCTATGTCTCTCTCTCTCTATCCTTCCAAAGCTTCCACCTTTGAATCAATACTAAACTTCTCTTGAAAATTCTCTTTCTCTGCACTTCATAAATTGAATTAACCAGAAAAGACACTGAAAGCCATTGGCATAAGGAATCCTTAGTGGAAATAGAGTTTCTGGCATTCTAGTTCTTGGAAAAAGGTTCTGATAACCTTAGATAAATTGTGATATTCCTGTATAAAAACTTACAGGGCTGCAATATTACAAAATTATGTTGTGGTAAGCTCTTACAGTTTAAGTGCTTTTGTAGCAGACATAAACTTAATACATACTGTTCTTATATTTTTCCCATGTAATATTATAATAATAACCAAATACATTAAGATGTTATCAGAACCCATTGTCTTAAAATATGCCCAAGATGGTAATTTTAGAATTTACTGCATTTTTTGGTTTTTTTCCTGAGAAATTACCTATTCATGATTAAACTAAACCCATAATTGTGAACTTTCTCATCTCAGGAACCAATTTACATTTGATAGAAACTTAAAGGTGGCAAAATGGCCAGGTGTGATAAGTCAGTCGAATCAAGCTTTTACTTTCAGTTTTAAGGTTTCTTGTTTCAATTTGGGCTCAAATTCTACTTTTGGCTAATATCCTTAACCAGCTATGTTTTATTATTCTTGCAATCTTAGCACATAAGAGACTGAAGAAAGAGGGTTACCATGATCTCACAGTTAGACTGCACTCTAGAGTTCGACTGTGCTTCAGCAAAACAGCAACAAAGCAAACACAAATTTAAAAAAAAAACTAAAACAAAAAAAAATTGGAGAAGGGGAAATAAGGAAAGTAGTGGGGTTGGTATAGGGGCAAGTTTTGAGGGTTAGCTGTTTTAAGGAATATTTGAATCATAAGGGCTTTACGTTCATATTCAGAATAACAACACCCTCACAAGTCTTTACAGCCACAAGCTCTGTGCCCTTCATGTTTCTATTTGGGCAAAAGGGTTAATTCCTTTCTTTGCCCTCTGTCTTTACCATGCCAGAAGGCAAGAATATAGCCTGTGTTAGGCACCTGGGACTTGATTTAAGAATTCTGTTTTCCAAATATCTGGCCTCCAGAATAAATCTGCATTCCCCATGTATTACAAGCTGAGGAATATTGTTATAACAGCAAAAATAGACAATGACTAACGTGTTCTGAAATATATGCTCTTCTAACACATCCTATAGGTCAAATTGCTGAACTAAGTAAACTTTCACTGATTTCTAATCTCAGAACACAGTGTGAAGGCTTCATTGACGATATGTCTGAATGTGATCTCTTCTCACTGCTTTATTACTAAATTGGGCCCCAACCACCTCAGCTCTTCCTAAATATTAGATAGTCATTTTTTCTTACAATGTAGTATAGATTTTAATATGAAAGAAACAAAGAATGGATTTTAGAGGCATGACAGACTTGCTTGCACTGGTAAAGATATCCCATTGGGTATACACCTCTCATGTTTGTAAGACATCTTTGTGATTGTTATCAGTGTTACTTGCTGGTATTGAGATGAAATCAAAGGAACTGCCTCTCTTCAATCTTTCTGAGAATTCACTTGCTGTTTGGGTTAGCTCTAGCTCTGGAGATATTTATAATTCTGCTCTCTTCTGCTTTTGTAGTTCATTGTATTTTCAAAAATGCTTTACCCACTATAAAAGTCCTCACATCCTTTACAGCTGCCAGTGTGATGCACTTCTTTCCCGTCTGCCGCTAATATACACATTTTTAATAGAGGCAATATAACTTACATGCCATGTCTGCTTCAAAATAGTCTTCATGGCAATAATATACCAGTAAGTATGCTAATAATTTCTACAAGTTAAAATGTTAATGTATAATATAAGGTGAATAACAAGTTCTATATTCTGTTTTGTGAAAATATCTGAGTTCAGCATTCTGAACATAATCAGTGAAATGACAAAAAGCCAATGAAATCACCAAACAGGATTTAAGTTAGAGTTTGAGCCCAGCTTGTTTTCAAACAGGCCAGTCACCATTTTATCCCCTAAGCTATTAGGAAATTCTGTTGTTATGCGTTTGTTCTTTTACTTTGTTTTTTAATTTGCCACAAAGTGTAATCACCTGTAAAGAGAGAACCTTAATTGAGAAAGTATCTCTGTCTGACTGGTCTATAGGAAAATTCTGTGAAGTAGTTTCTTGATCGGTGATTTACTTAGAAATGCTCTCCTCCTTACTGTGAGTATCACTACCAATGGTCAAGAAGCCCTGAGACATAAAAGAAAGGCACCTAAGCATTAACTTGGGAATCAAGCCACTGAGCAGTGTTCCTCCATGGTTTCTGCTTTGGTTTCTATTTGCAGGTGCCTGCTATTATTCCTACTTTGACTTTCCGAAGTTGTAGACTGTGATGGAAATATGCAAGCCAAACAAAGCCTATTTCCACACATTTCTTTTTATCCTGATATTTATCATGGCAATAGAAACAACTAGGAAAACATTGGTGTTCATTAATACTTGGAGAACTGAGATCTTTCCTAACTTCATTTGTGCTAAGCATTGGAAACACAGTATACACAAAAAACAAAAGGCTTATGTACCTTAGAATTGATTATTTAGATTAGACATTCTGTTTTAATGGTCAGTGCATTGTCTAATGCAGTATTTATACCTGTATTTTATCTTAAGTGGACACTCACTCCAAGATGAAACTTCCTTTGATACATTAAAGTGATGCAGCGGACACCAGTAAATATGGAGAACACAAGTGTGCTTCTTTTGCCCAGCACTCTCTTTGTCCAGAAAGGGTGTTGCTTTGTTGGGAAGATTTTACATTTTTCCTGCTCTAACCTTCATTTATAATTTTTCTATTGTGATAACCCATCACAGAATGTCTTTCACATTGTCTATGTCGCTGTTACTGTCTTTTACTGAGCATTTATTAGAGCACTGCTTTTCTGTTCTTAGTCAGGATCAACTTTACATAACACAAGATTTTTCCTTAATCAGGAATATGTTTGAGTTTGGGATTTTAATTTTTATGATAATTCCCATTGTCCAGCCATTGTCGAAGATCTATTATCAGAACCAGGAATAATTCTGCCTTTCTTCTCAAGATTAGAAATAAGATTTTTGCCTATCACTTAAAATTGATAAGATTCACTGTGTCAATATGATCTTATATGTGTATTGACATAGAATGTTTTTCCTCAATTGCTCTTTACCTTATTTTATGAGTTAAGTCTCTTTACTGAGCTTGGAGCTGACATCTTTAGCTAGACTGACTGATCATCTAGCCCAGCATCTCTCTGAAGCTTCCTGCCTAACACAGGGATTACGGGTGTCTTTTGCTGTACCTAGATTTCTTTTGTATATGTGCTAAGGATTGAATTGAGGTCTTCCTGCCTGAATAGCAAGCATGTTATTAACTAGGCCATCCCCCTGGGTCTATACATCAGCTATACAGCTCTTGCATAACCAGTCTACTGAAGAATATTCACTCTGCTCTACCACTCTGTGCACATTGAAAAGAGCCAGTATAATTTCAAGAAAAGAACCTAGAGCAGCAGGTAGGTATTGAAAAGGTCCCATGGGTCTGTACCTCCCAATATTTGACGTTTCCAACTGCATTCATGACTATATATTTAAATTGCTGTGACCTAATACTTGACAAGAGCAACTAAAGAACTGCAAAGTGATTTGGCTTACAGTTTAAGGCTGTAAAAACATGAGAAGCTCTAACAGTGTTGGCCTGATGGAGAGACATCTGATCACACTGAATGTACTCCCAGAAAACAGACTGAGAGGAATGATCATGGGGACCAGCTTTCTCCTTTCCTTTCATGCCCCAAAACAAAAATGTACTACTCATATCAAAGTGTGGTCTTTGCATTTAAATGTTTCTAGAAATTCTCAAAGACATGCTAAGGGATGTATCTCTGAGATGATTATAAACCATTCCAATGACAATGAAAATTTTCTGCTTACAATACAGGTTCAGGCTTTAGAATAGTGATAATGAGTTTAGACAAAATTTTCTTCCCACTTATTCTTAGATAAGTCAGAATGTGTTACATGGCTGGCAGCAATGGCTTTTTCTCATTGCAGAAGATGCCCTTTGACTTCAATTTTCTGATGTCTAAAATGTTTATTTTATATATCATCTTGCCTTTTTTTTCTGGTTGTCATTTTAGAGAAGCACTCTTTCAGGCTTTTAGCATCCTAAACAGGAGGAACCCATCATTTCTATTTTATTTTTACAGCAAAAAATAATCTACAAATGTATAGAAAATGTAACATAATAGTGCATTAAAGCCAATATTCTCTGTACTTACAGTACATTGGAAAAATACCATATTCAGTTTTCAGAAAATTGAGAATGTGTAATAGTATAATAATTTATTACAACATCCTCAGATTCAGCAGATTCCCCTTCTAAAAATGTACCTGAGAAGTTATGCACCTCAAATTCCAAATAAGTTAAGCATACTGTAATTTTGTATATTGATATAACAATACAGTATTGCATGTGAGAAAGAGATAAAACTTTGTCCATTCTATACAACATTTTATCAATATTGGTGAATTCACATTATAGAGGAATAAATACCCATACAATTTTGGGCAAGATCCTTACAAAATTACATTAATATATATATTAAAAGCAATGCAAAATTTTATGTGTTAATGTTTGCTTTTAAAATCAGAAATGTAATGTTCATATATGTTTACTTAATTTGCAAAATAAATCATGATATGAATGTCATGGAATAATCAATCTCTTCTTGATTGAATTTAAGGCCCATTCCACAGGATCTCACTCATGGACCCTGCTACTGACTGGGACAAAAACCTGAGGCTCAGTAGGTGGTAGAACCTAAAAGAGAAACTGCACCTCCTATATTTCTAAGTAAACATAGTAACAAACTACCCTGAACTTGCATATCTACTATTTCCATTGATTAGATTATGCCTCATAAGTCATTCAAGAATATTCTCTGTGCCATGGATTGTGATTAATGACAAAACTCATAGCTGTATAAATGCAGAGAATATGTCTCTGTGGAGTAGTCAAGCATATTATTTGTCTCCAAGGCTTTGTGGGACCCTCACCTCTGAGATGACCAGAGAGAAACAGTATGCAATGGACTCTACAGAATTTGGATCAATGAACGTGCAGCATTGGTGGTTGCCTGCACATAACTTACATAAGATCAAACTGGCTAAAATTTCAGCATGAATGAGAAAGAGAATTTATGAAGACTTTTTCATAACTAAACACCTATTGATATTTAATAGCTGCTGGGGGAATTGGCTATTATCAAGCACATGGTCCAAGTAGATTAACCATGTTTCAATGGATGCTCCTCTATCCACATAAATACCATAATCACCAACTACAGTGACTAGTTTAAACAAAATAGTACATAAAGTTATGAAACACATTTTGTGGAGAGGTCTGTATAAAATTGAATGGGAAGTAGCATGGGATAAATTTGTAATATCACAAATGAGACTCAGAATCAAATATCAGGGGAAGGCTGAAATGTCAGAGCGAGGAAGCATCACAGTTATTTCTCAACCAGCTGTCTTGCAACTGCCTCAGCTTCCCTCCTGGTCACTTCCGCCTGTCACTTCTGCCAGTAGCTTCTGTTCTCTCTGTGTTACTACAAGTCTGTTGTAATAGGTTTTTCCCGGCCCGTTTTGGGTCCGGGAGGTTTGTTCCTGGCGCAGCCCCACAGCGGCTGTTGGAACCTGGTTCGCGTCGTAGTTTTTGTCCCCCAAAGAAATGAATCACATCCTTATATTCTTTACACTGTTTGGCCCATGTCTTATGCCCATTACTAGCTAGCTCTTTCTTCTTAAATTAACCCATTTCTATTAATATTTCCACCACGTGGCCCACAGCCTGTGGCTCACCTGGATTCCTACATGCTGCTTCTTCAGAAGGATGGATCGAGAGTAGCTTAACTCCACTCTTCTTTCTACCTGCTTGTGCTCTGATTCTCCACTCACTTCTAAGGTGCTCTATATAGTCCAAATCAGTTACTTTATTCACGGCATACAGAACATTCCACCACACAAGTCCTTATATACCTACCCAGGTTAGGATTAAAGGCACGTAGCCTTGAACTCACTGAAACAGAAGAAGTCTGTCTCTTGAGTTGTGGGATCAAGGGTGGAGTTCACCACTCCCGGCTCTCCCTGTGATGATATTAAAGGTGTGTGTGGCTGGCTCAGCTGTTTATATTTGTATTCAGTGTTTAACAATTTCCTAAGGTGTCTGCCTAGGATTTGAGTGGGTGCTCTCTCCCCAATATTCAGGTTTTATTAAATGTGTAATATATATATATATATATGTATATATATATATATATCCACATAGATTAAATCAAAATACATTGTATAAGTATACAGAATCCTCAAAAGATAAAAAAGAAATGTACTTTAAAAAGAAAACACAAGTGAACTAAATGATAAAGACATTTCTGTGTTTACCCAGAGATAGTGGCAGTAAACAAATGAGTGTTGTATAAGTTGAATGCAATGTGGCTTTGAAGTTTTCCTTCTAATAGCTTTGAACTTTGTACCATATATTTATGTTTAACAAATGTAAAATTAAGTAGAATGAGTTAGAGAAAAAAATTACCATTCAAGAAAAAATAAAAATAGATACATACAGTTTTAAAATCAGTTCTTATTTACATTGTCAAACATGAAAAGATTACAATTTATTAGTCAAAGAGAATAGACACTGGGATTTTCATACAATGTGATATATTGTAGCAAAAAATCAAGCTTTGATTTATGAAATATCAAATTATTAAGAAAACTGACATATAAAGTAACATTTTCCACTATTCCAATATAAAGCCTCAGTGTAAGTAAATGTAAAGTCTTATCACAGGAAGCAGATGGACACCAGGTGTGACAAAAGCATTCAAACTGTCTGTGTTCTTTCCTGTAGTAAAGCTTACTGATAGCAAACACATGGTAGTTCTCTAGCAACTGAGATGTACATTTAAATTTTGTGTGCTTTGCTGTATGTAACTTATACCTCAATTTGGTGATTAAAAAGAAAAAAGCAAAAGTAAACGTGCTTGTAACAAAATGCATTTATTGTTGAAAAATACAATTTTTAAACAGTTTTTAAGAAGCTATTGTTCAATATTTAACAATATAAACAACAATCAGTGTTTAAAGAGTAGGAATAAAGGAACAAAATGAATAATAAATAAATAAAACTAAAAATGGGAATAAAACCAACAGATAACTTTGTCACTATTTTTTATGTCACAGAAATTGTTGTGGATTCTAAATTTTGAAATTTCACATCATTTAAGGAACTTAATCACTATTTGTGTAGTGTGAGTAATTTCAAATAATATTATATGCCAACAGTAGAAACTATTCACTCTTATGGGGTAAAAATATCTTAACACAAGCCACAAATATAGGTATACATAAATTGTCTTCCTCTAACTAAATTTTAACATACTTGGTCTCATATCAAAACAGCTTGAATCAATGAATGTTGATTTACCATCTTATAGAGACATGGAAATAAAGTTTTTATTAGACATCAAAGGATATAATGAAAGAAAGCAAGAAATATGTTTACTGGAATAAATCCTTGCCATACACTTCATATAAAACTGCATTTATTCATAAACGTTTTTAATATTTAAAAGGTTAAGTAAATATAAAATCTTCCATGAGTCACTGTGCTTCAGTGCTTTAAAAATATTACTGAATAATACATAATCTTTTATTATTTATATTTTCTTCCACTCTTGTTTTGTAACTTAAACTTTTGGAAAGTAAATTCAGTAACCCAATTTTGTTGATACCAATGGTCTTTAGAAAGTGTTTCGTGAACCCTCTGTAAACTGGGGCTCCTTCAGAAAGGATACTACTACTTTTGACTAAGGAGTGATTTCATTGTTACATGTTTTTTGCTGTTGTTTACTTGGCTGTGAGGATGCTGATGACTTGCACATTAATTGTTGGAAAAGCATAATATAGAGTCTAAATCAAAAAACAGAGTTTTGTTCCTTAAAATTCAAAAGATGAATAAATGTCCTGCTCCTTCCTTGAAATTATCTTTTCATTCTAAAGTGACAAAAATTGCTGATAATGGCTGCATTTTATCATCCATTGCCAATTTTAATGTGTTTTTGCACTAGGTTGGTTTTACAGTCCATTTATTTTTCTTTTTTGAATGCTATGTTATAATTCACTAGAAATACTTCAAAATATTCTATTTTGTGGCCCAGTTTCCCTTCCTTTTCCCCATTGACAATGTCTTCAATCATAAGGTGCCTGGTTCTACCAAAATTCTCAGTAACTTCCTTCCTCAAGTACAAATATAGAAAATCAGAAAGGACCACACTTTTTTTTTCCCTGTTTTTTAATTTAATTTTTTTTACGCATACCTACCACTGTTGCCCCTTCCTCCTCTCTTCCTAGTCTTACCCCAGTTTCTGTCACCCCATCTACACATCAAGGTAGATGGTACCCATCTTACCTCACCCAGAGGTTAAGAACTCCCAAGGTGAATTAATGTGGTCGGGTATATCCAGTTGAGGTAGGACTGAGACTCTTCCTCCCAATATCAAGGCTGAGTAAGGTCTTCTGTACTGAATGAGCTCCAAAAAGCCAGTTCATGTACCAGGAATAAATTTGGATCCCATTGCCAGAGGCTGAACAAAATACCCATGCCATGAGACTGCAATCTACATTCAGAGGGCTTAGTTTAGTCCCATGTAGGTGACCCAGCTCTCATTCCAGAGTTAGTAAGCTCCCCATAGCTCTGGTCAGCCATCTCTCTGGTTCTCTTTTTTTTTTCTTTTTTTTTTTTTTAATCATGATCTTAACCCCTTTGCTCATATAATCTTTCCTCCCTCTCTTCATCTGGCCTGGAAACTTTCCTAAGTGCTTAGTTATGGATATCTGCATCAGCTTCTGACAGTTGCTGAATGAAGGTTTTATAATGACAATTAGGATGGTAATCAGTTTGATTATAGGGGAAGGTCAATATAGGCATCTTTTCAACTATTGCTTGGAGTCTTGTCCAGGGTAATCAAAGTGCTAGTAATAAGATCACGAAAGGAGATTCTGGTGATTCAAATTGGAAAGGAGGAAGTCAAATACCACTATTTTCATTTGATATGATAGTATATATTACTGACCTCCAATTCTACTATGGACCCCAACTCCTACAGCTGATAAACTTCTCCGGCAATGTGGCAGTATACAAGATTAACTAAAAAGTAAATAATAGCCCTCCTATACACAAATGACAATAGAGCTGAAAAAGAAATCAAGAAAACATTACCTTTTATAATGGTTGCTGATAACAACAAATACCTTGGGGTAACTCTAACCAAAGAAGTTAAAGACCCAAATGACAAGAACTTTAGGTCATTGAAAAAAGACATTAAAGAAGATATCAGAAAATGGACAGATATTCCATGCTCCGGCATAAGTAAGATCAACAAAGTAAAAATGGCAATCTTACCAAAAGCAGTGTACAGATTTAATGCAATACTTATCAAAATACCAACACATTTTTTACAGACCACAAAAGAATACACTCAAAATTCCCTCAGAATTATATATTCAGTAATTGTAGGGGTTTAGTAATTTAGTAACTGTAGGGAGGACTTCAGCACACAAACAGAGTCTATTTGAATATCATTTCAATAGTGTAGACACTGAGATGAACTGATGAATGGCATGGTATAAAATAAAAAATATTTTGCAAAACAATGAAGATACATCACATTATTAAGATTCTTTTTAATTAAATCTCAATAGTTTAAAACAAAAGAGCAAATAACCTAATTAATAATAGGAGATGAATTCAATAGATTTGAAAAAGAAGTGTAAGTGTTCAATGAATGCATGTAAAATATTCAACATCTTTAGCTGTTAGTTCAATATACGGTCAAAATTGTTTTCATATTCCATCACACAGAAATCAGAAGTGCTGTCATTAAGTACTTTTCCCCTTTTATTACTTAGAAGAAAGAGAAGAAGAAGAGAGAAAGAGAGAGGAGAGAGAAGAGAGAGAGAGAGAGAGAGAGAGAGAGAGAGAGAGAGAGAGAGAGAGAGACCTTGAATGTAGAATGCAGGTTTTAGCAGAAACCAGAATCATTGGATCCTCCTGATATTGGAATGAAAGGTTCCTTGTGTATGGCCATATATGTATAAATACTGGGGATCAAAACTCTAGTCCTCTGAGTTAACATTGTAAGCTCTTAATTTCTGAGACATAGCCCCATAACCAAGCTGGTAAAAAATAAAATGAATTATTGCTTACTGTTGATGGAAATCTAATCAAGTCTAACTACTACTGGAATGATTTTAAAGTAGGATTTAGAAATTTAAAATAAAATTTTCATATAATAATGATATACTAATTTTGAATATACACCATAAATTACCAAAGTGAATATTCAAAATATAGATACCTGAATATTTTTTGTTATCCTAATACTATTACAATGACCAAATTATGGAATTAGCTTTGATCACTCAAAATGCAAGTAGATAAAATTATACAGTAGGTATCAATAGACTATCACATTTAGGAAAATAAATGGAACTGGGTTTTACTGCATTCTGAGCATGAAACAACACTCAAAGAGAAAACTTTACACATTTTTCTTCATATGCAAAATTTTTAAAAAATAGAGAATTTTTTCAAATTAGAAGCAGGGAGGTCTTGGTCCTGCCTCAACTTGGTATACCAGTCTGTATTGATTTTCTCTGGAAGACCTTACCTTCTCTGGGGAGTGGATGAGGTGAGAAAAATCTGGGCATTTACTATGAAGAGATGAAGGAGAGGAAACAGTGATTGATATGTAAAAAACTTTTAAATAAAAATATTATAAGAAACAAAAATATTGATTAGAAATAAACTTTTGTATTCTCTATTGTACTTAAGAAAAAAAAAAGGAGGGCTAAAGAGATGGCACAGTGGGTTAAGATGCTTGCTCCATAAGCCTAGTGACTTCTGTTTGATTTTCGGGTGTAAATAAGGAAGAAGAGACATGAGTACACAAAGTTGTTCTCTGACAACTTCTGTCTCATAGCACATTTAGCAACACATGCACACACAAACACACACACACACAAACACACACATGCACACAACATGATGTCAATAATAATAATAGTAATAATTTTAATTTTTTAAAGATAATAAACTGAACTGATGCCTTTTAGACTTGTGGGTGCAAATACATGGTAGGGAATGTAGGATATATAATGGCTAATATAGGTGAGTTATATCATCACTGTGTATTATACACACAATAAAATTCCATAATGAAACACATTATTTTTACAATTAATATATGCAAATAAAAATTTTAATATAGGTATAGTTTGTCACTAATGTATTTTTTTAAAATTTATCACTTAAACCATCTGGTTCTTTTTTCAGTAATTTTCAGTAATTTTACAATTTTCATTAAATTTCTTCAATAGCTAGAATTTTACTCAACTAGTCTACTTATTCATGTATGAAGTGTCAGCAGTAGGTCCTTCAAGGAATTGGTCCACTTTATCTAGAACACATTATTTTAAATGTGAGGATGCTCAAAATAGTGTCAGCTTTGATATTTATTTCTTGGTGGTACATTCTTAAAAAGTTTATTTTGATCTTGTTCTAATTTAAATAATGATTACTGATTTTAGTATGTTTTTATTTTTTGTATATGGATGAAAGATGATAAGGTTTCCTTTAAGCTTTGCTAACTCATAATGAGATCCTTTTACTTAGTTTAAATATACATTTTAATCTTTAGTCTTTACCCTTTCATTGTGTCTCCCAATAATTCTGTTTGTTTCCAGTAATCATAATTATTTTAGTTAAATTACAGTATTGCCTGAGAGAACATTTTTTATAATTTCTGTTCTTTAAATATTGCTAACATTTTATGATTCAAAATATACCCATTTTCCCATTTTGTATGCTCATGTAAATATAAAAATATGTATTTTGAAGTTTTAGATGAAGTACTCCCTCCATAAATAATGAATTACAGATAACTGTTAATAATTTCAAACATCCACATTATAAATGTATTCATTTGGAGTTAGAGGATGGATAATACTGCATATGATTTGCAGGTCCACAAGTTTTGGTGTCACAAATTTGGTAGCTCAGCAATTAGGGAGTATATTTAATTCTTATAATAACCTTCTTCTAACTAATCACTGTCAGAGTCATACATGTCTACATTCCAGGTACCATTTTTATTTACTATTTTATTATGAATAAAGTCATATTTTCATCCATATATTCCCTTGTTCAAACTCCCTTCCCCCCTCATCCATCCCAGTCACTAAAGAAAACAAACAGGTTAAAGAAATTTTACAGGAATTAAAATTTGAAACAGAAGCAATAAAGAAGGCACAAACTGAGACAGAAATGGAAATAGAAAAATCTAATAAAAAAAAATGACATGGAACCTCAGAATCAAGCATAACCAGCAGAATCTAAGAGATAAAAGAGAGATTCTCAGGAGTATAAGACTCAATAGTGGTAATAGATACATTAGTTAAAGAAAACACTAAAACCAAAAAAAGTCATAACACCAAAATGTCCAGAAAATTTGGGACACCATAAAAAGGCCAAAAGTAAGGATAATTGTATTTGAAGAAGGAGAAGACTCTTGCCAGCAGACAGGCCCTATCCTTCAGTTGTGAAGGGCCTCCTCTGGTGAACCCTACCTTGCACAGCTGGGCCTCATCTCCCAGGTGAACTGTGTCATCAGACAAGGACTGAGGACTTTGAAATTCCGACCCTTGTCCAGAGCAGAGTCAGAGATTGAACAGAGACTTGCTCAGAGCAGACAGAAGACACAAAAACCCTCCAGCCAAAACTGACTAGGAGGAGGCTAAATGTGAACCAATGAAGCCATGGGCAGACGCAAGTACAAAAATACATATATCAATATAAAAAAATACAAGTCAACACCAGAAGAAACTGGTGGTTCTACAACAACAAGAACTGAACAGAGCAATGAAGAGGAAACAGAAAGAAACAACAGCAAAAACACCTGTATGAACATTATTGAAGACTTAAAACATGTAAAAATATTTCCTTAAAAAATAGAAGAAAATACAAACAAAAAAAAAGGGAAGAAATGAACAAATCCTTGAAAGAAAACCGAGAAAAGGAAAACCAACAAATGAAAGAAACGCTCTAGGAACTAAAAATTGAAATAGAGGCAATTAAAAGGGCACAAAATGAAGAAAAGAGCTGAAACTACAGATACAAGCATAACCAACAGAATCCAAGAGATGGAAGAGACAATATCTGGAGTGAAAGTCTCAATAGTAGAAATACATATATCAGTCAAAGAAAACACAAAAAAAGAAAAAAGCCATAACCCAAAACGTTCAGGAAATTTGGGAAACCATGCAAAGACCTAACCTGAAAATAATAGGAAAAGAACAAGGAGAATACCACCTCAAAGACACAGATAACATATTCAATAAAATCATAGAAGAAAACTTTCCTAACCTAAAGAAGAAAATGCCTATAAAGATACAAGAAGCTTACAGAACACCAAATAGATTTGACCCCCAAAAAGTCCTCTTGCAACATATTAATCTATAAAACATACAGAATAAAGAAAAAATTTTAAGAGCTGCAAAAGAAAATGACCAACTTACCTATAAAAGCAGCCCCCTCAGAATCAAACCTGACTATTCAATGGAAACAATGAAAGCAAGAAGGTCTTGGTCAGAAGTTATACAGACACTAAAAGAGCATCACTGCCACCCTACACTACTATACCCTCTAAAACTATCAAACACCATAGATAGAGTAAACAAGATATTTCATGACAAAGTCACACTGAAACAATACCTATCTACATATCCAGCACTTCAGAAAGCATTAGAGGGAAAACTCAACCTAAAGGTCCCTGATATATCCATGAAATGACAAACAATCATAATCCCACCAAATAAAAGTCCAGAGAAATGCAATACATGCAAGCTACCGCCAAAAATAACAGGAAATATCAATCAGTGGTCACTAATATTTCTTAATATCAATGAACTCAATACAGCTATAAAAAGACACACACTAACAAGATGGATACAAAAACAGAAGCCATCCTTCTGCTTCATACCAGAAACACACCTCAACCACAAAGACAGACATAGGCTCAGAGTAAAGGGTTGGGAGAAGATTTTCCAATCAAGTGGCCCCAAGAAACAAGCTGATGTTACCATCCTAATAGCTAACAAAGTAGACTTCAAACTAAAATCAATTAAAAGAGACCAGGATAGACATTATTTATTCATCTCAGGAAAAGTTGACCAAGATGAAATTTCAATTCTGAATATTTATGCCCCTACTATAAGGGCGAGATGTTATTTGAGTGAAGAATCTAATTTCAATAATAAAAAATCTATATAGTACAGTTCAAAAAAACCTTCATATTTGGTAATCCTTTATTTGTAGTCTCAGTCTGTAATGATTTATATTCTATATAGAAATATTTAAATATATCTCTAAAAAATAACCTCAAGTAGTAATCCAGAAAACACATATAGGAAATTTTTTCTAACTTATTTGTTTTTTTAATTGTTTTTTGAAAATCAATATCAATCATTATATAAAAAGCAAAACATTCAGAATAGATATCAAAAAACTCATATAGTAAAAAAAAACACTTCTTTTTTCTCTAAAATATATGAAACATAAAAAATAAAATCTAAAGCTTCTAAAGCCAGGTTAGGCTCATATATAGATAAAGAAAGCACAGTAGGTCGCAGCTAATGCCCAAGGATCCACAAATTTCTGCTAAGCAACCCTTCTACAGACAAACCAGAAGTTTTGTTTTGTTTGGTTTTGTTTTGTGTGTGTTTTAAATCACTTTATTCAACCATCATCTTTCAATGAAAAACTGAATGTTTTTGCTTAAAATCAACTAATGAGTGAGTATATCCCCTGCTTATCTTTCTGTGTTTGTGAGACCTGGCTCAGAAGGATAGTCTCCAAATTCAACCATTTGTCAGCAAATTTTAGTATATCTTTCTTTTTTTTTTTTTTTTTTTTTTTTTTACTGCTGAGTAGTACTCCACTGTGTAGATGTACCACAGTTTGTTAATCCATTCTTTAGTTGTTTCCAGTTTCTTGCTACTGTTAATAATGTTGCTATGAACATAGGTGAACAAATGCTTTTGAGGTGTGAATGTGCATCTTTAGGGTATATGCCTAAAAGTGATATTGCTGGATCCTTGGGGATATTGATTCCCAGTTTTCTGAGAAACCTCCATACTGCATTCCATAGTGGTTGAAAAAGCTTACACTCTCACCAACAATTTAGGAGTGTTACCTTTGCTATGCATTCTCTTCAGCATAGCCTGTCATCTGAGTTCTTAATCTTAGCCATTCTGACAGGTATAAGGTGGTATATCAAATTTGATTTGATTTGCAAATCTCTGATGGCTAAAGATGTTGAGCACTTATTCAGGTGCCTTTCAGCCATTTGTAATTCTTCTGCTGAGAATTCTGTTTTTATTTCTGTACCCCAGCACCCCATTTTTTTGATTGAGTTATTTAGGGCTTTGGGCTCTAGTTTCTTGAGAACCCTATATATTTTAGAGATCACTTCTCTATCACTTGTAGCATTGGTGAAAATCTTTTCCCATTATGTAGGCTGTGATTTTTGTATTATTGACTGTGTCCTTAGCCTTACAGAAGCTTCTTAATTTCAGGAGGTCCCACTTATTATTGATTGTTGTTCTTACTGCCCACACTACTGATGTTATATTTAAAAAGTGGTCATCGTGCCAATGTGTTGAAAGGTTATTCCCACTTTGTTTTCTATCAAGTTTAGTGTAGCTGGGTTTATGTTGAGGTCTTTGATCTACTTGGATTTAAGTTTTGTGCAAGGTTTAGATCTATTTCCAGTTTTCTACATACTACCATCCAGTTATGCCAACACCATTTGTTGAAAATACTAACTTTCTTCCATTGAATATTTTTGGTCTCTTTGTCAAAAGTCAGGTGTTCATAGGTGTATGGGTGAATGTCGGGGTTTTCTATTTGATTCCATTGATCCACAAGTCTGTTTTTATGCCAATATCAAGCTGTTTTTATTACTGTATAATTTGAAGTTGGGGTGGTGATGCCTCCTGAGGTTCTATTGCTGAGCAATTTTTTTTTTTTTTTTGGCAATCCTGGCTTTCTTGTCATTCCAACTGAAATTGAGTATTGTTCTTTCAAGATTTATATATATAAAAAAAAGTGTTGGGATTTTGATCGGAATTGCATTGAATCTGTAGATTGCTTTTGGGAAGATTGCCATTTTAACTATACTGATCCTATGTCACTGTTGAAACACACTGGAGCTACAGGTCCCCAACCATGTATCCTGCCCTTTACCTTATTATTGTGGAAGGTGCTAAGATTATTCCACACTTAGTTACAGAAACTCATCATTGAGAGTTGATATTTTTCTGTCTGAATATTCAGGCTTAGTTTCTGCTCTTGAGTTTCATTCTGTTACTACAAACACCTAGGTGTTTCTCATAGCTGCCTGACTTTCCAACTTTGGAGACTGTAGTTCATCTTGTATATACATCTTCTGCTAAATATAAAAAAAAAGTTGTTTTGCAGTTTTAATCTTTTTCTGTTAGGTTGAAGTGATAATTTTAAAACTCTGAAATTGTGGCAGATATTGATGTATATAAATGGTAGATTGTTTGCTTAGCAAGTATTGGAGTTGAAGGCTTACACACACACTCTCTCTCTCTCTCACACACACACACACCTGTAATTTCTAGAACAGTAAGTGGAAGTCTTTTGTCTATTAATTTTAATATGTAGAGTACATAATTTTTCATTTAAAGTGTTTTTAAATTTAAATATGTAGATGAGGCAGAAAAAAAATAAGATATAGTAAAGTGAGCTCAAGATATCTTCTGTTTCAGTAGCATAAGTCAATATGCATAGCATGCATTCATCAACAATTCCCCAACCCTATGCTACAAATACTGTATTTCCTTTATATTCATTTCCCATGTGCCAGTCACAACATCTACCACCTCTCTTTTTCATCAGTTCAAATATTTCTTACACATAATCCCCTGAGAAAAATAGAAGCCACTGAAAGCATTTTTTTAAAAAAGCAATTGAGCAGAAAACTAATTGATTAGAAGAAAAAAGAGGAATTTAGTGAATTGGTTTGAAAGACACAAAGTACAACTGCTGAAGCTGCTGAGACAAACAAGAGATTTGAAGGAGAATGACTGCAGTCCAGAATTTGTAACTGTTTTCTGACACTTGGGAGCAGGAAGATGATGGATCTCCTGTGCCTTCTATTACTCACTACTCTTTCAAATGAAACAAGCTAGCTAGAACTTCTTATTAACATCAAACAAGATGGAGGCTGCTAAAACTGCACCAAAGAAATATAGTCAGCATAGGTCCTATGCTGGACCAAGCGTATCAAGGGCAATAAGGGAATCTGAAGCAACTGGTTCTGAAGAAGGGAAATGTTAGTGTTTTAAACAAAGAACCATTGGCAGTTTTTAATATTTGTGTTACAAAGCCATAAAAAGGACTTTTGGTAAGTAGAGATTCAATTAAATAAACACGTTTTTCAAGATGCAGTGATAATATAAACTGAAGAAAACCCAAGATACTGAAACACCTGTCTACATGTATTTCTTTCCTAAACTGTTTTCCTATAAAATATCATTAACATAATGTATGAAGAGACCCACATACATTGGGGTATTCCTCTCTGGGCCCCCAATATAGGCACAGAGCACACTCAAACGGCAATTTATAGCACAAACCAAGACCAAGAGATTATTTATTAACTACAGCATAGAGACATGGTTGCAGAATATGATTGGGGGCAGAAACAGAAGCAAGTAGTTAATTTTAAGAAGGATGTGGAAGATCTCTGTTAGAATGAGCTCGAGTGAATTCGTAAGTTCTTATTTGGTATTCTAGTTAGGTTAGTCAAACTAATAATTGTTGATTGTTAGACCTTAATGTTTTTATAGTTGGACTTTGGTGTTTAGCATAGAGAATAAAGACATAACAAAAGAGCCAATTAAGAGACTAGACCTTGGTGGCAGGCTTTAGAAATGCAATCTGTTTGGCAAGGAAGATGGAAGAGAAAAGATCAAAGTCAGTCATATCAAGTTCGCCATGCTTGAACCTGAGAGCCCTTCACTGTACATTTTAGAAAAAGCATAAAAACGAGACTTCTTTTTACTTTTCTTCTCCATGTATGATATAATGATTCTAAATCAGATAATATTTATAATTTATGATGATCATGTAGCTATAGTTTTCTAGTGAGTTTTAAATGAGAATTTTGTGGAGATAATAAGTGAAGTTTGTCATTGGATTAATATCAAAAATAAGACATTGTTGATTGATTATAGTCACAGTTAAGCTGTATCATATCTTTTCTTCACATGCTAACATTTCAGCATTTGAGCTGCATTCAATGTTTATATTCATGAAGGGGAGATAAACCTTGAAACATCCATAGTGTAGTGTAGGCCATAATATTAATTGTGTTTCTGTGCTGTTATATGTGGCCATTTCAGGGGAGAAATTATTGACATTTCAAGACAAAAGTAAAATAAAATGTAGGACAATTAGTATGAAATGGTAATTTTTGAAAGCTTTCTATATTAAGTGCAGTGCAGAGATGACTGGCCTCACACAAATAACTAA
This sequence comes from Sigmodon hispidus, assembly GCA_004025045.1. NCBI lineage: Eukaryota > Metazoa > Chordata > Mammalia > Rodentia > Cricetidae > Sigmodon > Sigmodon hispidus. Next base: position 106,264 of record PVIH01005798.1, read on the forward strand.
GGCTTAGTTTGTCTCTCAGCACGTATCAACCCTCTCCCTCCTGGTTCCATGAGGATTGTGAGAGTCTTAATGCCCATATGTCATAATCAATTGATTTTTTTTTCAGCTGACAGACTAAAGTACATGAGGGGATTCCTACATGACAGGATGGTCAGCTCTCCCTTCTGTCAGGAAATTACAAAGTAGATTGAATGCAAATTCATTTTACCTATGACAGGTGACTGCATTTGATGCCTCAAACTTGCAGAAAAGGATTTTCTGCTCTTATTTATTTTATGATGTCAAGGAATTTTCACATTTTATTTACTGGTCATCAGGCATTATTTATGTTGATCATATAAAGTGTGCTGAGTGAGTACCAGAAGTAGATATTCTCATTAATATTTTCTTATCTAAGACAAAAATGTATTGAGATTATTGACAGTTTTAAATTTTGAGATTCTACATGTGTTTGTGTGGATGAGCTTGGGTACAAGTGAGGATGTATGTGTTTGTATGGGTACACATATGGTAGGAATGTAATTTGGATTACTAGAATATAAAGTTATGGGTGTTTGTGGAATAACCAGCTTTCTACATGGTTTCTGGGAACCAAATGCTATAGTCTACCAGTTATATCTCCAGCCATTGGGCTTCTAATGTTTTATTTTAGAAAGATTACAGACTGATAAGGGAGGTAAACAGATAAACATGCTGCTCCAGGTATTGTAGTACATGTAAGAATTGTTGTTGGGAAAAGTTAACATTAGTAGTAACACATGAGACAAGTCCCAGTGGTGTATAAAAATATAGTTTTTGGAGGTAATGAGTTTCAAATAGATTCAACTCTAAGAAATTTTTATAACATGCCAGTAGACACATTGGCCTGGTTGTCAGTGAGGATGCCAATACACTACATTAGAATTCATAGAGCCTCTTATTTTGCCTTCGATTTAATAATTGTTAGCATATACATTTTTGGGGGAGTCTAATTTATTTTGTGTTTGGTAAGCTTTTTGTAACATTTTAGGCATTTCCTTCTTTAACTTGTGAAAGTTTCTTCTATGATTTTATTGAACACATTATCTGTGCATTTGGCTGGTATTCGTCTCCTTCTATTATTATTATTCTTAGGTTAGCTCTTTTCATGGTGTCCCAAATTTCCTAAACATATTGTGTTATATGGCTTTTTTGGTTTTAGTGTTTTCTTTGACTGATGTATCCATTTACACTATTGAGTCTTCCACGCCAGAGATTCTCTCTTCCATCTCTTATATTCTGTTGTTTATGCTTGTATCTGTAGTTCCAGCTCTTTTCTTCAGATTTTCTATTTCCAACTTTGCCTCACTTTGTGCCCTTTTTATTGCTTTCTATATCAATTTTTAGTTCCTAGAATATTTCTTTCATTTGTTGGTTGTCCTTTTCTTGGTTTTCTTTGTTTTTCTTCAAGGGATACAAATTGAAAAACAAGAAGTGAAACTATGTCTATTTGCAGATGATAAGATTTAATACATTAATTATCCACAAAATTCTACCAGGAAACTTCTACAGCTGAAAAAAATGATCAGCAACATAGCAGGATACAAGATTAACTCAAAGAAATCAGTAGCCCTCCTATGCACTAAAGATAAAAGGGCTGAAAAAGAAAAAAAGGGAAACATCACACTTTATAATACTTCAAAAAGCATTAAATACCTTGGAGTAACTATAACCATGGAAGTAACATCTATTTGATAAAAACTTTAAATCATTAAAGAAAGAAATTGAAGAGGTTATCAGAAAATATAAAGATCTCCCATGTTCCTGGACAGGTAGAATCAATATAGTAAAAATGACAATCTTACCAAGAGCAATCTACAGATTCAATGCAATTCCCATCAAAATCCCAAAATAATTTTTTTCAGGACTAGAAAGAACAATCCTCAGTTTCATTTAGAATAATAGGAAAGCCAGGATTGCCAAAACAATTTTGCTCAACCAAAGATCCTCCGGTAGCATCACTATCCCTAACTTCAAGTTATACTATAGAGCTATAATAATAAAAAAGACCTGGTACTGGCATAAAAACACAGTATCACCCTGCACAAAACTCAAATCCAAGTGGATCAAATACCTCAACATTATCCCAGCCACACTGAACTTGATAGAAACAAAAGTGGGAAATACCCTCCAAGGAATTGGCACAAGTGACCACTTCCTAAATATAACACCAATAGCACAGACACTGAGAACAACAATCAATAAGTGGGTCCTCCTGAATCTCAGAAGCTTCTGTAAAGCCAAAGACATAGTTAATAAGACAAATTGACAGCCTACAGAATGGGAAAAGATTCTCACAAATCATACAAGTGACAGAAGACTGATCTATAAAATATATAAAGAACTAATGGGAGCCCGAATCCTTAAATAACCCAATTAAAAACTGGGGTTCAGAATTCAAATGTGAATTCTCAACAGAAGAATTACAAATGGCTGAAAGGCACTTGAAAAAGTGCTCAACATCTTTAGCCATAAGAGAAATGCAAATCAAAACAGCTTTGAGATATCACCTTATACCTGATAAATGGCTAAGTTTAAAGACACAACTGAAGGATGCTGAGGAAAGGGAATACTCCTACATTGTTGGTGGAAGTATAAGCTTGTTCAGCCACTCTGAAATGCAGTTTCTCCAAAAACTGGAAATCAATCTCTCCAAGGACCCATCAATACCACTACTGAGCATATACTCTAAAGATGCACACTCACACTCCAAAAGCATTAGCCCAGCTATGTTCTTAGCAGCATTATTCATAATAGCAAGAACCTGGAAAAAACCTATATACTCATCACATGAAAAGTGGATTAACTCTACAGAATGGAGTACTCCTCACAGTAAGAAAAAAAACTGGTATTCTAAAATTTGTAGGCATATGGATGGAGTTGGAAAATATCCTCTTGTGTGAGGTATCACAAACCCAGAAAGATAAGCAGGGGATGTACTTGCTCATTAGTAAACTTTAAATAAAAAAGAAAACATACCCAAGCTGCTAACCATAACCACGGAACAGCTTGGGATCTGAAACACCTTACACTGCTGCCTTGGAGCACATACCCTCCAGAGGAACACCTAACCTAGTCTTGATATTAGGATCAGGAAATTGGACATGCGTGGAGTGGATTCTGAACTTAGCCACCTTGGGATCTTGGGACCTACTGCCCTTTCTAGGGCAGAGATAAGGAGGTGGGTAGAAAAGTGTGTGACTGGGAGGAGCGTGAGGTGGAAAGGAGTTTGAACAAGGTTATATATGGATAAAAAATGAGACTTTATTCAAAAATATTTTTTCTTCTTTATTTTGTATTTATCAAAAAAACAGTAAAATGGATTTAAAATGCTGAAAAGTTAACAATAACTATAAAGAAGATAAAAATCATAAGCATGACTTATCAAGGGTGATAATGCAAATAAGATTGCTACACATATATTTACTTTGTGTTCAGCTTTCCCTCTGAATTTTTTTCCCATCCCTGTATATCCTTATTCAAGGTCCCTTCCCCCTCCCACCACATCAGGTCATTTTGCTTCTCCCCAACTCCCCATCCCCTCCCTGGGCAGGGAGCAGACAGTCCTATGGTCCCACTGACCCAATAATGCTTGGATCAGTCTCCACTCCTGGCCAAATCCAGTTTTGTCCACCCTCCCTCAAGAGTGAATCAGGTGTTCCTATAGTTGGAGTGGGGTCCGAAGGGTCAGTCCAGGGTGTTTCTGATCCCAAGCTGTTCAGTGGTCGTCGTTTGCATCTTAGGCAAGCTTTGCTTTTTTTGTTGCTGTTGTTTAGAGTCCACTTAATGAATGAATACATCCCCTGCTTATCATTCTGGGTTTGTGATACCTCGATCAGGAGGATATTCTCCAAATCCATCCATTTGCCTGCAAATTTTAGGATATAATTTTCTCTTTCTGCTGAGTAGTACTCCATTGTGTAGATGCACCACAGCTTGGTAATCCATTCTTCAGTTGAAGGGTATCTAGGGTGTTTCCAGGTTCTTGCTATTACAAATAATGCTGCTACGAAGATAGTTGAGCTAATGCCATTGGAGTGCAACTGTGTGTCTTTAGGGTATACACCCAGAAGTGGTATTGCTTGGTCCTTGGGGAGATTGAATCTCAGTTTCCTGAGACACTGCCATACTGCATTCCAGAGTGGCTGAACAAGCTTACACTCCCACCAACAATGGAGGAGTATTCCCCTTGCTCCGCATCCTCTCCAGCATAAGCTGTCATCTCTTTCTTTTATGTAATAGCTAGTGAGTCTTTTTAAAGTCATTTGGAACTTAGATTTGAATACAATAAAATATTGTTAGTATAATTACATATGCTTTAAATGATTGTTATTTCTTGTATATTAATTCTAACATTTTATTAAATGTCTATATATTATTTGTATTTTTTATAAATGTTATAAACTATATTTTTAAAAACCACTGAACAAATATTCACAAATGGAGCTTGCAATGAATAGACAAAGTGTATCTCAGATTCCCTGAGAGCATGTATTGAAGACTAGAAAAAAGAATATCTCTGATTATGTATTAAATCATTACAATTTTATGGAGTTTTGATTATTGCATTGTGTCACGATTTTTCTGGCTTTCTATAATGCTGGCTACATGTTAGACAATTAATCTTTGTATTTTGAATTTTTATTTGAAATTATTCATTCAGATATAATTTTCTTCATTAGAGAAATGGCATAAATTTAATATGAGTCAGACCAGACAAATGCTTTGGTCTAATAATTAGGAATCATGAATTCATGAAGCCAAAAATAAAAAATAAAGTGAAATCATCTTGTCAAAATTCACTTTTGAGACAGGTCTCAGCATAAGAATCTTTCATATTTCTCTATTCTTTATGTTAAATCATTTATTTGAACGTACAATATATTACTATTGTGATATTTCATCTTTTCTACAATTAATTTTACTTGAGATCAAGCCTTTTATGAAGAGCAGAAAAAGCAAGAAAGGAGCATGATGGCATTGCAACCAAAGTAGATCAGAGGCTATAACAGGAAGACAGAAAGTTCCAGACAACCTAGGTTTTTGTAGGTATATTTTTGTCTCAAAGGACAGGTTTAATATCTACAATGTTAATTTTTTCTTCTTCTTACATAGGTTCTCTTCAGTCTTCATGAACAGAATTATTAAGAAAATTGCCATAGCATCTAGGTGACTTTGAAAATGGTTAACATTATCTCTTAACAGCACAATGAACTATAGCAGCTTGTCTGTTACATTTTTTGCTTTCTCACTAAATTCATACTTGATGTAGTGGTATTATCACTTGCACATTTTAAAATTTTGTTTTGTGTGTATCATTTCTATTTCATCTCTATATAGGTCCTCAAAATTTGAGCACAGATAATTTTTCATCTAATAGAACTCTCTTGTGTTTTTCTATGTGTGTAGTAGATTTCCAGTATGTTCAACTTTTCCATTATTCTAACAACAGAGTAGATTATCAGAGTCTCCTTCCAAGGAATAATAGACAAAAAAGGCAGAAAAATTAAAAAAGAGAGAACAATAATACATAATGAATATTAAAACATAATAAAGGTAGTATGTCTCAAAATACATTTATTATGATCACTTTAGAGTAAACTGATATAAAAATGAAAAGCTAAATGGAGACTGGAAGAATGACCCAGTCATTAGAGCAGCAGTGTGAGTGTTTTCTCATACACAACAGGCATGTGATCTCTGATTAGCCCAAAAAAAACCTAATTTGGTTGTCTGAAAACATTTAACATTTATAAACAGATATTATAAATATAGTGATAGATAAATTTACAACACCTAAACACTTGATCAAAATTTAGTTTGAAGTACAAAAGTTTGTGCTCTCAAGACTAATAAATTGAAATTTGATCCTCATAACACACCTAAAAGTAGAATGAGAGAAGCAAATCAGTTGTCCTCCAACCTCCAATTGTATGCTAGAGCAAGTATACATTTACATGCTCATGTGTACCTGTACACACACATACACACACCAAAATACAAAGTCGTTTTTAAGTAACTGTTCTAAATTTGTAACAGAACAAACTATGAAAAATGAAATTATCAAAGCTACAGGATAACTTGTATAATGATCAAAGAGTAAAGACAAATGTCAAAAGAGATGATTGGATGATTATGAATGTGTTTTATCACAGAGCCTCTGGATGTCTGAAATGAGAAATGGCTATAATGCAAGAATAGAAGAATCCACATTCATACTTTGGAATTTCAGAATCTTTTTATCAGCAATGATGCCCAGGAGTCAGATAATCAACAAACCAGAATTGGACTGAGTGGCAACACTAATTATTAGCATTTTGTTGTCCTTTTTATAATAATTTATATGTCTACAGACCACAATTCTTCCAAATCATAGGTAAAAAATTTTCCCAAAACAACCTCAACCTGTTGTATGTCCTCAATCACACTGTAGCCAACTGAATCTGTAAAGCTTTCAAAATGGACTCACTTTCCATATTGGCCATAAATAACTAATAAACTTATGTTTTTAAGAAAATGGCTTCATAATTAAAAGTAAAAATTATTTCTCATGCATTCTTAATTTATGCATGTAATCTCACATATCCAGAAAAAATAATCAATAAGAAAAGTGTGTGTATCAGCAGAATTTAGAAAATAAATTCCACAAAAATTAACTATTGAGCTAATTAGTATAACAAATATATTAAAATAGAACTGTCCATTGCACACTACATGAAAAATATTAGCAATTTTTTTATCTCAGTTGTGCACTAAGACAATTTTAAAGCTACTCTGGTGAAATATGAGTAATCCTTTGCTCTGGTGAATGGCTAGCTGCATGTGATGCTGTTTTTTATGCATACTGCATTCCTTGTTTTTACTTTCTTGGTCAGATAGTTTTGTTTTAGGTGGGTTGTGCATACCTACATTTTTCGAAGTCCATCTGGAGGGTCTCAGCTTTTACAATTTCTTTATTTTATCACTGATCCCTGACAAACATAAGGCTGGAGGATACCATTCAGACTTTCTATTGGTCAGAAGAACTTTTTCTCATGTTACTTCTATATTCAAATCAGATTATAATGGTACAAATACTAATCACTGAACTTAGAAAAATCCCTGACTAAGCAGAGGTGTAAAAATCGGTACTTTCGCTTGTTTCTGAAACAGGTGTCTACAGGTTAAAGTTGGGACTGTTTAGTAAACACCAACCTGTCATCGCTATCTTAAATACACACAGCAGGAGAGACTGAGACCAGGGATGAGAGAAGACCAATAGTGGTCCCCGATGTCACCATTGATCTTTATATTCTCGTTATTCTTGAAAGCACTTCATCAAGCCTTTGAATCACTCAGCTTGCAGTCTCACCCCATCTCTGCAGCAGATCATTTTCTGAATCCTCCCCTCCCTCCATGACCCCCTCCAGCCTTGTTCCTACTCATCCTGTTATCCCAGCCCTCAACACCAGCAGGCAATCCCTGGGAGTCCATCAGCCAAGCCTGCCAGAGAAGCAAGTAGATCAGCTAAGCAGTCCTAGGGAACCACTCCCTTTTCTTCCCAGGTATCCTTGAAATTTCATGTCTTTAAAAAACTTTGAACAGGCAGAGTCCCAGTGCACTCTGTAGCAGGGGCAGATAAAGTCTGCCTCTCACCATACCCACAGCTGCTGCTGAGGGAATTTGCACAGCTATCCACCTCGACCTCGAACTGACCGAACAGATAACTACAGGAGTCCCTGAAGGACAGACTCAGACCCCGCCCAGAGCTGCTGCTGAGGGAACTTGCATGGCTACCCAATTAGGCTTCCAACTGAGCAAACAGATAACTTCTGGGGTCTCTGAAGGACAGACTCAGACCATGCCCAGAGAGATGACAGGAGGCACACAAACCCGAGTGCCACAACTGACCAGGACCCATCTAATTATGAACCACTGAAGCCATGGGCAAACGTCAGTGCAAAAAATTAAATAATAAAACAAAGAACAACATGGTAACTCCAGAAGAGAGTGGTGATCTTACAAATACAAGAACTGAACTGAGAAATGAAGAGGAAACAGAAGGAAGCAACACCAAAAATTCCTTTTTGATGATCATTGAAGCTCTCAAACAAGATATGAAAAATAGCCTTAAAGAAATAGAAGAAAATACAAACAAAAAATTGGAAGAGATGGACAAATCTATGAAAGAAACATGCCAGGAACTAAAAGCTGAAATAAAAGCTGAAATGGAAGCAATAAAAAAGGCACAAAATGAGACAAAGATGGAAATAGAAAACCAGAAAAAAAAAAGCTGGAACCACAGATACAAGCATAACAAACAGAGTCAAGAGATAGAAGATAGAATCTCTGAAGTGGAAGACTCAGTAGCTCAAATAGATATATCAGTCAAAGAAAATAGAAAACTAAAAAAGCCATAACTCAAAATGTTCAGGAAATCTGGGACACCATGAAAAGACCTAATTTGAGAATAAAAGGAATAGAAGAAGGAGAAGAATACCAGCTCAAAGACACAGATAGTGTTTTTAATAAAATCATAGAAGAAAACTTCCCTAACCTGAAGAAGGAAATGCCAATAAAGATATAAGAAGCTTACAGAACACCAAATAGATATGATCCCAAAAAAAGTCAGCGCGCCACATTATAATCAAGCCACAAAACATACAGAACAAAGAAAAAATTTTAAGACCTACAAAAGAAAAGGGTCAACTCAGATATAAAGGCAGACACATCAGAATAATGCCTGACTATTCATTCAATGGAAACGATGAAAGATAGAAGGGCTTGGTCAGAAGTTATACAGATGCTAAAACAGCATGGCTGCCAAACTAGAATACTATACCCTGCAAAATTATCAATCACCATAGATGGAGTAAATAAGGTATTTCAGGACAAAGTCAGACTGAATGAATATCTATCTACCAATCCAGCACTACAGAGATTATTAGAGGGAAAACTCCAACCTAAGGACCCCAGATACACCCACGAAATCACAAACAATCAATAATTCCAAAGAAGAATACCCTAGAGAAAGGAAATACAAACAAGTTACCACCAAAAATGGCAGGAAATATGAATCAATGGTCACAAATTTCCCTTAATAACAAAGGTCTCAACTCTCCTATAAAACGTCACATACTAACAAGATGGATACAACAACAGAAGCCATCTGTCTGTTGCCTACAAGAAACACACCTCAACTGCAAAGACAGACACAGGCTTAGAATAAAGAGATTTTCTGGTCAAACGGTCCTAAGAAACAAGCAGGGGTTGCAATCCTAATATCTAACAAAGTAGACTTTAAGCTAAAAGCAATTAAAAGGGACCAAGAGGGTCACTACTTATTCATCACAGGGAAAATTGGTCAAGAGGAAATTTCAATCTTGAATATTTATGCCCCTAATATAAGGGCACCTACTTATGTAAAAGAAACACTGCTAAAGCTCGAATCCCACATCAATTCTTATACCCTAATAGTGGAAGACTTCAATACCGCCTTTCAACCCTGGATAGATCAACCAGACAGAGCCTCAACAGAGAAATAAGGAGTCTAAAAGAGGTTATGATGCAAATGGATTTAATAGATATCTACTGATCCTTCCACCCAAACACAAAGGAATATACATATTTCTCAGCTCCTCATGGAACTTTCTCCAAAATTGACCACATAATTGGTCATAAAGCAAATATCAACAGATACAAAAAAAAAAATGGAAATAATCCCTTGTAACATATCGGCCCACCAGGGCTTAAAGTTAGAGTTCAACAACATCAAAACCCAAAGAAAGCCTACCTACTCATGGAAACTTAACATCAATCAGCTGAACCACCTCTGGGCCAAAGAAGAAATTAAGAAAGAAATCCAAGTCTTCCTAGAGTTCAGTGAAAATGAATTTACAACGTATCAAAACTTGTGGGACACAATGAAAGCAGTCTTAGGAGGAAAATTGATAGCACTAGATGCCTATATGAAAAACCTAGAGAAATCCCACACTAGTGACCTAACAGCGCAGCTGAAAGCCTTAGAACAATTAGAAGCAAACTCACCTAGAAGGAGTAGACGGCAGGAAATAATCAAACTTAGAGCTGAAATCAATACAATTGAAACAAAAAGAACAATACAAAGAATCAATGAATCTAAGAATTGGTTCTTTGAGAAAGTTAAAAAGATAGATAAGCCCTTAGGCAAACTAATCAAAAAACAGAGAGAGAGTGTCCAAATCAATAAAATCAGAAATGAAAAGGGGGACATAACAACAGTCCCCCAGGAAATACAGAGAATTATCAGATCATATTTTGAAACTCTGTATTCCACAAAATTGGAAAACCTAGAAGAAATGGACAGCTTTCTGGACAGGGACCATCTACCAAAATTAAATGATGATCAGATTAATTACCTAAACAGGCCTATAACCCTTAAGGAAATTGAAGCTGTCATTAAAAACCTCCTCAAAAATAAAAGCCCTGGCCCAAATGGTTTTAGTGCCAAATTCTACCAGAAATTCAAAGAAGAATTACTACCGTTACTCCTCAAACTCTTTCACACAGTAGAAACTGAAGGAATATTGTGAAATTCCTTTTATGAGGCCACAATCACCCTAATACCCAAGCCACTCAAAGACACAACAAGGAAGGAGAATTAAAGACCAATTTCCCTCATGAATATAGATGCGAAAATTCTCAACAAAATTTTGGCAATCTCTTTACAACAATGTATAAAAGATATCATCCACCACGAACAAGTAGGCTTCATCCCAGAAATGCAGGGCTGGTATAACATACGAAAACTGTAAATTTTATCCATCATATAAAGAAACTAAAGGAACAAAATCACATGATCATATCCTTAGATACAGTAAAAGCCTTTGACAAAATCCAACACTCCTTTATGATTAAAGCCCTGGAGAGATCAGGAATACAGGGAGAATACCTAAATATAATAACGGCTATTTACAAGAAGCTGACAGCCAGTATCAAACTTAATGGCGAAAAACTGAAAGCAATCCCACTAAAGTCAGGAACTAGACAAGGATGTCCTCTCTCCCCTCATCTATTCAATATAGTTCTCGAAGTTTTAGCTAAAGCAATAAGGGAATGAAAAGAGATTAAGGATATACAAATTGGAAAAGAAGAAGTGAAGCTATCTCTATTTGCAGATGATAGGATTGTATACATAAGTGACCCACAAAATTCTTCCAAAGAACTGCTACAGCTGATAAACACCTTCAGCAGTGTAGCAGGATACAAGATTAGCTCAAAGAAATTAGTAGCCCTTCTATACACTAAAGATAGAAGAGCTGAAAAAGAAATAAGGGAAACATTATCCTTCATAATAGCTGCAAATAGTAATAAATACCTTGGAGTAACTATAACCAAAGAAGTAACAGACCTATTTGACAAAAATTTTAAATCACTGAAGAAGAAATTGAAGAGGATATCAGAAAATGGAAAGCTCTCCCATGTTCCTAGATTGGTAGGATTAACATAGTAAAAATGGCAATTCTACCAAAGGCAAATCTACATATTCAATGCACTGCCCATCAAAATCCCAGCACAATCTTTTTTGGACCTTGAAAGAACAATACTCAATTTCATTTGGAATAACAGGAAAGCCAGGATTGCCAAAACAACTTTACTCAACAAAAGAACCTCAGGAGGTATCACCATCCCTGACTTCAAGCTATACTATAGAGCTACAGTAATAAAAAACAACCTGGTACTGGCATAAAAACAGACTTGTGGACCAATGGAATAGAATTGAGGATCCAGACATTAACCCAAAAACCTGTGAACACCTGGTCTTTGACAAGAGTCTCAAATCATTTAATGGAAAAAAGATAGTATATTTAACAAATGATGTTAGCATACCTGGATGGAAGTGTGTAGAAAAATGCAAATAGATCTGAGCCTGGCACCCTGCACAAAACTCAAATCCAAGTGGAACAAAGACCTCAACTTAATCCCAGCCACTTTGAACTTGATAGAAAAGAAAGTGGGAAATACACTTCTACAAATTGGCACAGGTGACCACTTCCTAAATATAACACCAGTTGCACAGACACTAAGACCAACAATCAATAAGTGGGATCTCCTGAAGCTAGGAAGCTTCTGCAAAGCCAAGGACACTGTCAATAGGACAAAACGGCAGTCTACAAAATGAGAAAAGATTTTCACCAACCCTACAAGTGATAGAGGACTGATCTCTAAGATATATGAAGAGCTCAAGAATCTAGAGCCCAAAATCTTGAATAACCCAATCAAAAATCGGGGTACAGATCTAAAAAGGGAATTCTCAGCAGAGGAACTACAAATGGCTGAAAGGCACCTGAAAAAGTGCTCTTCATCTTTAGCCATCAGAGAAATGGAAATCAAAACAACTTTGAGATACCACCTAACACCTGTTAGATTGGCTAAGATAAAAGGCACAGATGACAGCCTATGTTGGAAAGGATGCAGAGCAAGGGGAACACTCCTCCATTGTTGGTGGGAGTGTAAGCTTGTTCAGCCACTTTGGAATGCAATATAGCAGTTTCTCAGAAAATTAGGAACCAATCTCCCTAAGGATCCAGCAATACCACTTCTGTGTGTATACCCTAAAGAGGCACATTCTCACTCCTAAGGTATTAGCTCAACTATGTTCATAGCAGCATTATTTGTAATAGCAAGAAATTGGAAACAACCTAGATGTCCCTCACCTGAAGAATGGATTAACAAACTGTGGTACATCTACACATTGAAATACTACTCAGCAGTAAGGAAAAATGATATCCTAAAATTTGCAGGCAAATGGATGGATTTGGAGAATATCCTCCTGAGCGACGTATCACAATCTCAGAAAGATAAGCAGGGGATGTACTCACTCATTAGTGGTCTCTAAACAAAAAAAAAAAAAAAAAAAAAAAAAAAAAAAAAAAAAAAAAAAAAAAAAAA